>APFE031747249.1:9393-67622 GCA_000404065.3 Pinus taeda
TTAAATTTTTAAGAAAAAAGCAAGTTTTTCCTTTCTTCAAAATAAGGTTACCATCGTAAGCTTAGAAAGGTATTTTGAATATTTTTAACCTAAGTCTACGATAAGGGAAATATCTTTAAAACCTCGTTGCAAAAAAGATAGGAAATGCCTCCATTTCTCTATAATATCAGTATGCGCAAGACCCTCATGTTAAGCATAACATCGCATTGCAATGAAGTAATACTCATAAGGAAAACTTCAAGATTTACCGATCTGCGATAACACCGATCGCAAGATCACATATCGCAGAAATGAATTGGCAAGATTTGGCAAACATCAAACTTCTGCGACCTGCGATGTTGCGATCACTGCGATGGTGCAATCTGCGATGGTACGATTTGAGATGGCGCGATATGCGATGTTACGTAAGCAAATCATAAATCACTTTATCACGAATCCTTCGGGCGCGCCATTCAAAGAAAATCCACTTACCATAATTTGACTCAAGATCATGTGCTTTTAATGATAGTAAATGAATTAGTTGTTAGTTATTAAATGAAATGAAGACGCGTGCTTTTGTAAAGAATTACTTCACGTAAGGTGGCATATTTGATATATCTATTGCATTTAAAACTCTCCCATCACCTTTCTTAATCAGTCATTTCCATTTCACTCGTAATCTGCAGGAACGAAGAGCTAAGACGATTCAAAGCCAAATGCAAGAAGAGATGGGAAAGAAAAATAAAGCTCAAGGCTCTGAGGCGAAGGAAAAGACGAAGGAGATGGCGCCTTTGTATACAGATACAGCCTGTAACAGAGACACAGGCATATCGACATGGGAAATCATGTACAGGCTGCTTGAAGAAGAAAATCCTAGAGTAATGAAGGTTGATACTATCACGGGCTCACAACGCTCTTCTGAGGCGTCCTTAGAGGAGCTAGCATGTTCCTTTCTTCACCAGATAGCAGCAAGGCCCAAAATTCTACCATATTCGTCCCACACTTCTACCAGATTTGTCACGGGCTTATCTTACCCTTGTATAGAATGATATATGATAAAGATGAAGGGAAAAGAGAAAGTGCACCTAGAATAAATGAGAATCATAAAGAATTGCTCTTTAATAAATGGGACGATCAAATCAGGCAGGCGGAACAAATAGCGGAGACAGCGGCCACGCAAGAAAACATTCTTATCGACTGTGTAAATGAGAATTTACACAGGGCCAAATTAATCGAAGATACCACCCCGAGGTACCTACCAAATAAACTACGACTGGAAGCAGAATGGAAGCAGAAGGCGCAGGAAAAGGGAAAAGCGATCCAGGCATTGAACATGTTAAATTGGGAATGTTACTGGGCATACTTGGTCAAGCCGCATAGTCAATGGATGACTGTGAAATGCATCATAAACGTGGCCGAAAAAGTAGTGCTAGCTCTCATAGATTCTGTTTTCGCAGCCCAGCTCAATGCAGAAGTCAGCCAGCCGACCCTTCTCAAGCCCATGATGAACACTTGCAGCTTTAAGGACCAAGTTCAGAAGTAGCCTTATTTTAGAAATTTGTTTTTTCTTTTTATTGGATTAGAAAAATGACGGTCATTTGAAAAATGCATCCTAAATTTTGTAAAGACACTATTATTAGAATTAGGAAGTAGTATTTTAACCCTTCTCTTGCATTTAGAGAAGGGTCCAGAAATTTGTCAAAAACTTGTCCTCGGAACATGCACTTCTGCACCCTCAGAGGAGGTTTTGATGAATGGATGGATCGAGATTTATTAATGTTTGCATTTGATGTCTGCTACTGATGTTGCACTTTTGTACTCTTAGTAGATGTTAGAACAAGCAGAGATAAATCGTTTTTGCTTGAAGCTTATGAGTAGGACTAGTCATAAATGGTACTTTTATCTCTTGGCCATTTCTGCTTATATTCTTAAAGTGATATACAGTTTTCAGTTGTTTATATGTTATTGCATGAATGTATGAGTTACCATTTGGCACTTCTGTACGGTGGATTCATTTATTTATGTCTGATATATGAATAAATTATTATGCGATATGTTGTTCACAACTGTTTTACCTAACTTCTTATGCAAAGTGGTTTATCTTAATTGATTTCTATTCTTATGATAGTTGAATGATGTTTATTACCAGTTATTGTCTGAAATCTCTTTAGATCGTATAATAGAAGATATACACCCCGGGTTAGCGTAGATTAGATGTGTTGTTTCTCATTAGATTACAATAGCATAGAGTTAGTTTAAGATCTGAATTAAATAGCTTTAAAGTACTCTTAGATCAGCTTCATCCAACTCTACACCACACACACACCTTAGTTTGGGAAACTGGTCCATTATCCCAGTCGGACCCGCTATACCAAATGGATAAGGAGCTGCCAACCAAGGTCCGGACCGGGTGGGTATCCCCCTTGTTGTCGACCCGATTTTCGGGGCTTCAACAATAGGACAGACAATCGTTTGTGTAGCAGACTGACGATTCGGACGGAGTCATCATCCTTTGATTCGGATGATCATCTCTTCGGCAATGATGTACATTTGATGTATTTATATTCCTGAATATATCGCAGCCCAAATGGATGAAACTAAATATGGGGTCTTCAAACTCGTTCGATCTTCACTCGAAGTACAAGTCGATCCATGTGAAAGATGTTCTGGAGTCGAACATGGAAAGACATCGCCTGATTACCAGCCAATGATGTAAGTTGTTAACAGGCGCGAGAGGAATCGTCGATAATGATGATGACCCTCAAGGTACTACAGTACAATTCTCATGGTGTGAAAAAGGGACTTAGCGTTGAACAGCACGCAAAATCTTTTGGTCGAAGTCCATCGATGTAAACATGTCACCGGAAGTGAGAAACTTGCCATTGAGGCATGCAAGCTTCAAAGTACTGAAAGGGTTGTTCCTAGGTCGACTTCTTGGATAATGAGTTGATGTCAGCAAGAAGCGATCTGTCATAGGAGGGCCTTAATGAATCCCACATCTACGACACAGAACGGAGCAAATTATTTTGGAGGTGAAAACGATCTGATGATACAAGGTTCAAGGTGGCGGTCATGAAGGAATGGAGCGTGAATGTATTGCAGCGGATGAGACACAGGTGAACTCTCTGAGCAAATTCTCTTGAACATACCGGCAACACTGAAATGGATTGGTAGCATTAACCCCAAAGATGTATGGTACGATGGACCAATGGTGATATGACCGGTTAACGGAATAACCCAACCTAACTCGGACGTGGAGTGAAAGTGTCATGTTCAAGAGCAACTTGCTACCAATAAAGTTTCTTCAAGTTTTGTTCCCAATTTTCCCTAGTCATTGCTGACCAGTACCTCTTTATTTTTATCAAGCTTAAGGAGGATAACATATGCTTGTTCTATAATCCTCCCTTCGGGTGAACCCGTTGCTATGTTTTAACAATCCTAGCGACAGTGAAACTCGTTCTCGTCCATTTGGACAAGTTTTTCGCTATTGATTTTAACGAGTTTAACAACAATGATAACTCAATCCTTTTTCAATTTTAGAGAGTCTAAAAAGGGACGGAAAGGAAACTCCCATAATCCTTTTTCGTCATATAATCCCTTAAGTCCAAAAAAGTATAAAATAATATGAAAGGGATGAATTTTCGATATTTTTAACGAGTCAAACAAGACAAGCGCTCGATACTTTTGTGTAATAATCCCTCAGGTCCAAAAAGATTAAAATCTAGAGGAGGGATATCACTCCCGATAGTTTTAATGAGATGGAGAGGCCAATTGCTCAGTAATCTTTTCATTTTTTATGAGTCAGGTGAAAAGAGCTTAAAGGAGACTCGTTTTTTGAGGAACAAGTGATAATTTTGGGTAGCAGCTGATTCCGGGTAAGGTTTGGAATTTTCCAATCACGACAGTGTCACAAGGATGGCTAACAAGATCACTTATCGCAAATGTTCCTCAAAAGGGTAAACAAGCAAATGGAGGCATATGATCGGCTAAAATAGAGTGGAGGTGATGATGAGAACACGACCAACGCTCAAAAGTTGATGATAATGCATTCATAATGGTTATTTACCGGAGATTGGTTCATTTTTTAATGAGCTTAAACTCTAGGGGAAACATTTGCTCATTGCTTAGGTTTAATTTTTAACGAGCTTGAACTTCACATAAAAACTGCTCGTGCCAGTCATATAATAAAGATATCTCATCTATAGATTCCATTTTTTATGGAGCTTGCACCTTTCGAAGCTTTGCCCCGCATCCTTTCGCATGCAAGCTAGGAATGACCAACTATTGTCCTAGGGGTTAGTTAACTACTAAGGTCAGGTAGGAAAATTTTTCCTTTACTTCGCAAGTGCCATTTGGCCCCTGCGAAGGCGAACGCTCGATTTGACCACTCACCCAACTTAAGCAGTTGAAGTTAGCGGAACTACAATTAGCATTACGCTAGTCGCTTTTCACTTGATCGCAAAAGGTTTGCATGCCCCCAGGTATAGTGAAATAAGTTTCCAAGATACCATATAGAAGTTCTCGCATTTGCAAGATAATCTCCATCCACATAGCAGATAGAACACATCCTCGGCTTAGTCCATTTGGACAAAGGTGACTCTATTTCCAATCACCTAACCTTAACAAGGGAATCTTATTCTAGTCTAATCCCATTTTCCGATATGGACGGGTGTCAGACCAGTCATATATCCTTTGCAGAAACTTACCCTATACCCAGAGTTTCCCTGCCAGAACAGGCCAAGGTGCATGCCCCCTGGGTTTCAATCATGTCCTCCCGAATTACTCGCGTTCTTCAAGTGGACGGACTGGAGATTGATGAGACATTCCTTGCATGAAAATACCATTTAGGGATGGAATTTGACTATTAGCTATGTGTGAGCCGGGGAACAAAAGCTGGTCTACGAGCTGGACCACTCGGCCTTCATGCAGAAAACACATTACTCTAAAGAGTGAGGAGACAATGGCTCCCATGCTATATATATAATCGCACCCAAGGAGTAGATTATAGTCTAGAGGTCCTTGGACTACCATTACGTTCATATAAATGGTTTTCCTCCTCAAAGTAATAGGCACATTGGGAAGGATCCCTAACGGTTGACTGGTTCCTTTATCGAAGCCTGTCAGGTTTCTCATCTCAGGCAGAAGCGATGGCGAACCAAGCGCTTTCCAAGAAGTTGAGGAAAGGATATGTTAGCACCTAAATATGCCTTAGGCTGAAGGAAGGAAAAATTCAGGGTAACTACAAACCGCGCTCAGTCTGGTAGCTAGCCCTACCAGAACAGGAGAGGGCTCTCTCTGTGTCACGCTCAGTGAATAAGTAAACGAAATGGCCTGAGATGACTTACAGTGAAATATTGATCTTAGGCTAGTAAGTAATTATGGATACAAGAAGAAATTTTTTATGAATAAATGAGTTTCTGGGATGGTATGGGACCAACGGACATCAATGAGTAGAGAATTTAATACAAAGGCATAGATTACTTCGTGAGGTAAGACAGGCGGAAAGTCTAGCAATTTAGTTTGAAATAACGTGGAATGGAGAGATTGTTTAGGAGGATGAAAATGGCATAAGTACATGAATCCTTTTCAACAGAAGAAGAAAAATGAACATGAAATTTTCCCACAGGCAGAGCAATGAAAATGAATTCTACCTTATCTAACTTAGAAAATTTCACTGGAAAAGAATATGAAATGAACTGTGAAACATAACAAAATACATATGAAACATAAGAGACACATTTGCTACACTCACAACCACATGAATCTCATGAAACAGAGTTGTTGCCTTTCATTAATCCTCTATCAAAATATACAATGAAGAAACAGAGTTTCTTTCCCACAGCCTCCCAGAAATTACAAGCCAGCCAACCCTTTGCAAATGGTTTGCATACAATAAATAGACCATGCCATGAGGAAATAGAACGACCAAGAGTTGGGGATTTTCTCAAATCATTACAAAATGGAGATGGAAAGCCAACCATTAGCTACAAGTGCAGCGTTACAGAAATGACAAATGGCTTGGGTGATTTCTCGCCTTCCTTTGCCACTTTGATAGAAGCCATCCTCTAGTGAAAATACTTTAAATTTTGCCTTAGGTGCCAAAAAAAGTGAAATGTAGATGAGTGGGCCCACTTGGAGAAAGTCATGAATCGAAATGTCGCGAAGCGGAAGTGATTTTGGCCTTTTTCTCTATATGCGTCGCGCCCAAATCTATACGTGTCACGCCACTTTGGAGGTTGTTTTTAGGTACCTGCAGGAGTCCAAGTTGTGCCCAAGTGTGCTTGTTGGAAAGCCTAGCCTGTCTAATTTCCAACCCAAGTGGAATTTCTAAATTTGGTGCTCATTTTCCCCTCCAAATATTCATTCTCCCAAGACTGCTTCTTGTGTGTCAAAATAGGGGCAGAGAGGTCATTTTTTAAGTGTTTTTGACCTCCTGGAGACTCAAATCATGCCCAAATTTCTTGTCCATGCACCAGTAGTCATGACTTTACATGTTGAATCCAAAAATGCAAACCATTTGCAATTTGGAGCTCTAAATCCTAAGTGTTGCGCCAGTGGCGTGGCGCACAGGGAGAAAAAACCTGTGTTGTGACCAAAAATTTGCCATGTGACCAACAATGCCCCAAATTTCTTGAAATTTGGGCTGGAGTTTCTCCATCAAGTACCATGCTGTGCTAAAGAGGTTTTGGCCAACATCTGAAGATGATCATGCTCCCTTTGCCTCTTTTGCTTCCTTATTGCCTTCTTTAGTTTTGCCTTTAAATTCCTTATTCGTGCCTTGCAAACATGATTGCGTGCCCAATAATGGTTTTTCATGTGCCTGAGCATGTACTTGTCCTTGTTCGCTTTTGCCAACAGCTCCTCTAAGTGGATGTTGATCCTCTCGAGCCAATTCTCTCGATCAGCTTCTATCTCCTACTGAAAGGGTGTCCTCTCATTTAGGCTTCATTGGGCAGCCTGCTGGTCATCACGGATGTTTTTCCACCTCTATGAGGCCTCCTGGGTGCATGTACCTCTATTGGTGAATCAATGTGTGTCTCTTCTTCATGAGCATATGACGGATTAGATGTCATGTCTGCTATTTGTACCGTGCTTGGGCTGCCCTTTGATGATGGTGTGAAACTAGGTGTTGTTGCGATATCTGCCACCAAGGGGAGCAATGAAAAAAGGGAGTATTAGGAGGGGAATAATATGATAGGAATAGGGGTTATGGGGAGAATTTTTGTTTAGGGATATGTAGGGGGGTTTGGGGATTTGATAAGGTAGGGTTTGGGGTTTTGATAAGGTAGGGTTTTGGGATGTTATGTTGACAAATAGGAGGAGGGGATAGGGAATGTGGTTTGGTAATATTTTAGGGTAGGGGTAATAGGGAAAAATGAGATAGGGGAGAAGGGAAAAATGGAGAGGAGGGAAAAGATGAGAGGTGAAAGAGGAGCCTTGGCATCAACACCACAATTATGCAACCCTAGCAACAATGGCTTTGGCGTTTTCTATTGGTTGGTTTTATGAATTTTAGCTGCCACTATAAATATCCATGAACCACCATAACCTCCACAAAAATACATGAGCCATCAAGATTTAGAGCCTACCTGTCGATTTGAGGGGATTTAAAGGCAACTTGAGGCAATTTGGCACAATTTCCGGCCTTTGTGGGTGTGCGTCGCGCAACAAACCCAGTGCTTCGCGTTCTTTATATGTGTCGCGCCCTTGTAAACTTTGCACTGTGAGGTGGCTCTGTGTGCGTTGCACTCTGTATGTGCGTCGCGCCCCTCTGTGTGTTCACCGCGCTCCTGAAAACGACTCCAATTTCACTCCAAACATGCACTTTGCTCTCCCAATGACTTTGCATTATTTCTCTATGGCCTTGATTTGCATAATGACCTTGTTTTCTTGTGGAAACCTTGTGGAATGAAGAATTTGCAGTTTTGGAGGAAGATTTAAGTCAAATTCAGGCCTTTTAGCCTTGTGCGCCGCGCCTCCCATGTGTGCCGCGCGAGTGTAAATTTACACGGGAAAATTTCTCCCAGTGCGCCACGCTCCCTCTGTGCGCCGTGCCTTTTTGCAGGAGCCTTTTGGAGGCCTTCCCGGTCTCTAAATTGGGTGTAAGATAGCTCGTTGGAAAATTATTTGAGTATACTTTCCAACCAAACTGGAATTTTTCAATTTAGAGTTCATTTTCCCTATCAAAAATCAAATCTCTCAAGACTGGTCAAAATGTGCCAAATGAGGCTGCCTCAAGGCAGAGTGTTGTTGCAGTCAACTTTTGAAGGTGTTCCTCAACTCCAAATTGAGCTCATGATAGCTCATTGGAAATATCTTTGTGTCTAGTTATCATTTTACTCATCAAGAAAGTAATTTGGCTAACCAATATAGGAGGAAACTTGATTTTCCCAAGGTAACTTTAGAGGTGCACCAATTCTCCCGAGGCAATTGTATTTTTTATATTTCTCTAAAACCATGACACTTGTGTAAAACGTGAAGGAGGTTTTTCTTCCTTGGCCCATTTTGGACAAAAACCTCTCTCAATTTTCCTAAATTCATCTTTTCTTGCTCATAAACCTTAGTTGAGTGAATTATTGAACCTTCCTCTGGCCTACAAGTATTATTGAAGCACTTTGAGAACAACAATTTGAAAACCCTAGACCTAATGACCAAGTTGAATTTTGTCCATTGAAAGATCAAACATTGACTTTCATGGACTTTAATAAACATTGATGAAAATACCTTAACAAGAAGGTGCAAGACATGAGGGGTAATGATTGACCAGACCCTTCCGTCAAATTATGGCATGCCCCTAGCGGAATGCAGCTGAGTGAATGGAGTGAGACTCCTAAAAATGAAATGCAGAAAGAGTTTTGATCTCTCACGGAGGACTGACAAGACTGACTCTAACAGGATACTCACAGAAGCCCCTTCATCTATGATGGTACCAGCCATGACCATTCTATAAGCTTGTACAATGATTTGGAATGGTACACTAGCCGGTAAATGGGGTCTGCCTAGTAGATTCCAATCAGAGGAAATGACTAGTTTGCTCGAAGGTGGGACCGAATAGACGGTTGGATATGACTCTGACAAACTTCCTTCCTACAGTAAAGGAACAGGTAGATTGCCCCCATGTTCATCGGAGTCTGTGTTTACGAAAAGAATTTGAACGGTGTCATTCTTATTCTCTTCAATGAATGTATCATCCGAAGATGGACCTTCTAAAGGCAAGACCGGGTCAACTTTCATCTCGACCTTTTTACTTTCATCTGGTTTGTATTTAGAGGGTTTATCTTTAATGATAGATGCTTCGACCAACCACAATGGCGTGTCAGACAGGTTTTCAACCAGTGATGGACTCAGCAAGAATTTCTTATATCCAGGAGGAAGTTGCAGTGAAGCCAGACAGTTATCCAAAAATCTTTTAGCTTCATCTAGGAAGGGACAACGGTGGATGACGTGATCACCTTCACGTAGTTTGAAAGGAAATTTACATTTCTTTTTCTGTCCAGATACTTCGCTTTCACTAGTTGACGGTGTAATTTCAACACGATCAGAGGTTGATGACACTGGATTGTGCAAACGAGGAGACCAGTCCCTTAATATCTGAGGGATGCAAGGACAATCTCGATGATAGTGGTCTACTTTACAAATGACACGTGGAGATTTAGGCTTGGATGGTGCAGTGTGTGGATTTTTGCTAGACGATCCACGGTTTCCCCTTTTTGCCTTTGGCTCCTTCTTCTTTTCCTTCTTCTCCTTCCCCTTCTTATCCTTCTTAGTTACTTGATTTTTAGCTTTACCAACTTCATCAAGTGAAGAGGAAGGAAGAGAGGGAGAAACGAACAAAGTGGAAGGTTGGGGGTAACTCTAGTATCATCTAGTTTCTGACTTGACTGTTCAAGAATCACAGTGTTCTGAACGACAGAGGTCGAGAAGAGCCATATTGGCAAGCCAATCGTCAATCCTAGAAGTGACAATGTGGCCATATGAGGTGCACCAACATCTCCCCAAGAGGAGAAAGGACTAGGATTTCCTCCAAAGGAAAATCCTTGGTTGGTAGACTCCATTTTCCTCAACCTAAATACCAATGCAGGAATAGTGATATTATTCCGATTAAAATAAATTTTATACGCTTTGACACAACTTGTTTTTTCAATTTTTAAGAGTCGAGAAAAAACAAAAGATGACTCTAGTCGCCTTCGATTTTTAATGATTCTGAAGTGACAAGTGCTTAGATGGACCTTTTCCTTTAAGGAGTCTGAAAAGGAATGAAAGAGACTACTCTGGAAATCTATATAGAGGGATTACCAAACCAATTGCAAAACTGCAAAATACTTTTTACAGTACAGTAGTCAATATTCCCGAATGATGTGTTCAGTGCATTGCGATCCATACGGCGGCAGACACAACTTCCTAAGGATAAAGGATATAGCCTATTGTGGTCTCCCAATATATACTCAATGGTACATGGGAGCACAAGTTCATACTGGCACTTTTCGTCTCAAAGAGGAGGAATCACCCAACCAGCAATGAAAGTGATAGTTACCAAGCTTTACGACGCCAGAATACGTCTCTAGCCTAGACTTCTAAATGTTGTGCGTTAGGTTCCAAAGAGTTTTTATGTTCATTGAATTTATTTTACAGTTGATCTTGCTTAAGAAATTTCCTTTTAGGTTCACCGCGTGTGAGATATATAATTCTAAAATGCAGTCTAAGATGAAAACATCGTTTAAGATGATAAACAATCGTTTAATCTTCTTTTTGCAATGAAAATCCTAGCTAGTAAGGAAAGAGAAATGAGATTCTTTCAACATAGAGCATAGAGCACACACTATATCCACTGTCCTAAATCAAACCAACAAGTAGTCTAAATGCAAATGCACATGCATGTATTTGTTTTCATCCTTCTTCATGTGTGAATGACAAGAAGAATGCTAAGTACAAATCTGAATTATCTTTTCAAAGCAACAGTACTAACAATTTTTCTTCAAAATACGAAAGGAATATAATGACGACACTTTGCGATTTCGAATTGAAAATTGCTTTCGACACTTGAAAAACTACTAATTCAAATCAAATACAAGAGTAACAGTATAATCGACCATCAAGAATAATAGGATTCTCTTCTACGACTGAAAACGATACTTGCGACACTTTCAAATCAAGAAACGATAGTTCGATTATGCTACTTCTTTGTAAAAGAGAACTGAAAATGGCACACAATACACAAAAACATTCACAGTTCTTTGCAAAATGGAGGTGGAATGATGGAAAGGAAGGAGTTTCTACAGAGGTGTACTAATCACAAACAGCTAAAACTCCAGAATAAAGCTTAAGAGAGTGAACAAAAAACCAAAATCTTGAAGCATAAGAGGTCTTGTCTGATTAGCGCACCTGTAACACAGGGAAAGTGCGATGCAATGCACCTACTACACACGGGAGGTGCGATGCATCCATATTCCCAAGAGTAGAAGGTGCGATGGTCTAGGGACGAGACTTCAACTTGGTTTTTGGTCGTAGTTTGTAGTTCAGTTGAGGGATTTAGGCCGAGCAAGTGATGTTCAGTAAACATAAATCACAGGGGCTGATCTAATGAGGTTACTAGAGCCACCACCAGGGCAATTAGAATGTTTGCAAATCAATTGTTCAGTTTATAAACAAAACCCAGAGATAGACTGAAGTAGCATTGATCTACTTTGCACTTGCACAGCAAATGTAGTTCGAAGGTTAGTTGGCTTGACTTCAGGCTATGTCTGTAAGTTTATAAAACAAACAAATAGACAAGCAAACAATCTATTCGTTCCCCAGCAGAGTCGCCATTTTGTTATCGGGAAATCTAGTGTCCACTCGGAGCTGTTAGTCCCACTAAGACTAGTAGTTGCCTTAGAAACAAACAAAAACTACTTTGGCTTTCCTTTATGAGAAGTAGATAAGAGGGAAACAAAGGACACCAACCTCAGTCTTGCGCTTGGTTCCTTGCTTGGTTCCTCTCCCTTCTAATAGATCTTCATCGCTCCTTCTTCGTCTACCCAGCTTCAAAGAGCACCTGTGGAATCAAAGCAACATAATACTATCGAAGAACAGAGATCTACAATCATAAGCAATACAGGACCAGATATGTATTGACCACAAATGCATATATCACAAACATACAGAATGTGGAGGAAAATTGATAGCTTTATTAATATCAAGAATAGAAAAGAGGATTACACCAATTGTCTGCCCAGCGTCACCTCTTAGCATGAAATCCTTTTTTTCACCTCATGAAAAGCTTAGATCACCCAACACTATGATGTTGCACCAGGAAACCAACAACACTTCCTTACAAGATACAAGATTCTAGCCTCTGGATCTCTGTGATGAGGGATCCATATATAGAAGATTGTAGGGGGGTGAGTCAGCTTCTGTGATTTCGATTAGTGTCCTCTCTCTTATAGTTCTTGATTCCACTGGAAGATTGATGTTCTCTTACTCATCCCTGGGTGAATTCAGAGAGGCAAGTGTCACAGGAGAAGTTTCTGGAAGATTCCATGATCATCCACCTTGCAAAATGTCTCTGCCATTTGTCTACTCTCGCCCATCACACCCTACAGAAGGGCATTCCAGTATGCATCGCACCCTTTACACTGAGCAGGTGAGATGCATCACACCCTCTACACTGGGCAGTCTGTATGGTCCAGTTTTGACCAGTTATGAGAAGTTTTATGTGGAGAACTTCTGGGAGATGATGTAATCAGCTGACCTTGTTCCTTTAGGGAATGAAGCAACACTTTTAGGGACTTAGGAGCCCTTGGTTTATGGACATGTATGATTGGGGTTGCAGTGCCCAAAAATGTCTATAACAAGGTGTATGTCAATATCCACAGGTCATGCTTACATAAGGTTGCATGCAGGTACCCTGCCTTCCCTTGTGTGCACATCATCCACTGGATTGTTTCACACACAAATCAAGAGACAATGGCATTGAGCAGTGCGAGTGGTACACAACTTGATACCTTCAGGACGGAGAACTATCATCATATGTATCACTTACCTTAGTCAGTGAACCGCATGGATACACTTTTACATGCCACCCATAACTTTGTTAACAACAGAGATATTATAAAGTGTTGGGTGAAAGAGTCATCAAAGTTTAGATCAACACCCAATCATGTTTACAAGACAAAGTCACCTAGGAAGGCCTACCAATTCTTGGTCATCTTTGCATATTGATTATACGATCAAGAGAGCACGGAGACCTTTCCATAGAATTGGGTGGTTGTGTTGGACTAGTTGGTGAATGACGGGAGGCCATTCAACTGGTCAGATTTGTTGGCTATTCAATTAAAAGTCCATGTGACTAATGCCTAGAATCCGCCCAAGGATGAGCAAGAGAGATTCTACATGTTTGTGTATTTACTTGATGCAATATGTGCCCAACATCAATTTCTTGGCATGGGTTGGCATGGACACCCCAAGAGAATGTCGTCAATATTTATTGCAATTTTCTTTCCAAGTGAAGCTACACATGAGTTATGGCAAGGATAGCTAACCATTTAATTATCCTGATGTACAAGTTAGTATTTGAGCAAGATCCACCTTGCATGTCCCAAGAAGCAATGGAGGCATACTTAAAATTGTAGATTGGTATGCCTCACCTAGTGACACCTTCATCAGGATGTTTGGCGGAGAGAACCATGTGCATGTTCTACCAAGATATGCCACGGACAATTTGATCATGCAAGAGATCTCATATCACATCTCCACAGGGTTATCAGCAGGGCTGCATACGAGGAAGAAGGCACCATGGCCCATTCTTCCTTTGCAGATTGGATTGTATAAGATTAAGAGCTTGAAATATGTGGATGTTGAAGCTAAGGAGATAGAAAAGTTTGAGTTCAACACCAAAGACTTTAATTTGTATGATCCCCATGGTATTTGCAAGGACCACTTTGAGAAGGCATATTATCCATGGATCCACGGGAAATGTCATTGGGTAAAGAAGGACCCTTAGAGATATTATTATTACTACTCTAAGCTAAATGAACCACAGTATAGCCACAGTATGGAAAGATGCTCTGCGAGCAGTAGCACCACAGGAAACAACAACAGCATTAGCAATAAGTAGCAAATCAGCACAGGACAAGGGTAAGAGGAAGATTGTTGAGATCCCAAAGGATGAGAAAAGTTAAAAGTTCAAATAAGATCCTCTCATTGAGAAAGAAGATTTTGCGGTGGAGGCAAAGAGGCAACAACGCATAAAGAGAGAAAAGTGAAGGAAAAGAAAAAAGAAAAGGTTTGAGGAAGCAAAAAGGAAGTTGCAGGAAATGGAGAAGAAATTGAAGAAAGAACATGAGCTAAGAAGCAGAGAGAGGGAAGAGAAGTAGAAACGGGAACAAGAAGAAGGGAAAGGTGCAATGACAGAGAAAACTACACCTATACAAGTTGAGGAGTCATAAGAGCCAGCAAATGAAGAAGAGGGTGAGAAGATGCAGGATTGGGAGCTTACTCAGTAGATTGAGCAGATGGTTGAAGTGACAGACATGGAGTTGGGATAGGAGCCAAAGTACTAAGATACCGACCTCGTGCCGAGAGAATATGAGGTCGCCTCTCAGTCTCTACCACCTCCAGTATCAGAACTAGTCTCAAGCAAGAAAAGAAAGGTTGTTCTCCTTAATGATGATCCATTGATGGATCTGTACAATCTATCATTTGATGAGTTGTAGCATAAGATTGTACAGGTGCGGAGAAATAATTTACCAGATGATCACGTGTCACCTGCATTTATGAAGGAAAGGGTGATAGTGTTAGATTTCAGAAAGCATCCAGTTGCCATGGTTGAAGTGACATACATGGAGTTGGGATAGGAGCCACAGGACTAAGATACTGACCTCATGATGAGAACATATAAGGTTGCCCCTCAGTCCCTACCACCTCCAGTATCAGAACCAGTCTCGAGCAAGAAAGGAGAGGTTGTTCTCCTTAATGATGACCCATTGATGGATGTGTACAATCTATCATTTGATGAGTTGCAACATAAGATTGTACAGCCACTGAGAAATAATTTCCAAGATGATCACGTGTCACCTGCATTTATGAAGGAAAGGGTGATAGTTTCAAATGTCAGAAAGCATTCAATTGCCATGGTTGATTCCATTATGGCTTATGTGAGAGCCACAAGCTCAAATGTCAAGTTCTTGTCAGCAGAGAATGAACAAATGGCAGAGAACTTGCGAGCAGTCAAGAAGAAGGCAGAACAATCTACAGGATCCACAATGGAAGATATGAGGAAAGAAATCCTTGTTGAAGTATCAACTCTTGAGGCCACCATGCAGAAACTCTAAGACATATTTTTCATTGTGAATAAGGTGGTTGTCCATCTATATGGTTTCGAGCGATGAAGTAGAAATATTGTCCAAACTCTTAGGGACATACACGCTGCTACCGCTCATGTGTAAGAATGGACAACGAGGTACAAGGGAGCCCCGCTTCACTTTCCAAAGATGATGAAGCCTAGATAGAGCTAGACAAACAAAGATGTGGATGTTGATCCAAAACTATGAGCAGCTCACCCCGTTTGTCAGTAACACAAAAGTTTCATATCCAATGTTATATAAGAGTTTGGATGTCATGGTGAGAACATGCAAGATCCTGCCAATCGATTCCCTCACCGAAGTGAAGGAGAAGAACCAATTCTGGCTAGAGATCGACAGCTACAAGAAACTAAGACAAGAGGCCATCAGCGATGACTTAGAGTTGAGTGCAAAAAACATGCAGAAGTACATTGGTGGTCATGTCATAGTCAAGGCTACATTGCGCATGGTTCAGAATGAGTTGGACAAGGGTTCCAAGACCATATACCCAAAAGCTATGGAGTTAAGAGTCTGTTATCATAAAGACACTATCAAGCAGTATGGGGACACCATAGCATAATACCAAGCTTGGTATCAGTACATCATTGAGAGTCACCAAGTGGAGTCTTATGAGTTATTCTTTCCCCAAACTTCTGATTCATAGTGTTTTATGTTGTAAGGCTACATCTAGCCTATTTTGTCTCACATGGGTACATGTGGAAAAATGTATATTATTTGTAAATATGTTGTAAGTGAGATTCCAAGTGTCATTAATGGAATGTGAAGAGTCACTATGTAATGTAATGAGTTAATTACAAAAGAATTTGAATAGTCATGAGGGTAGTCAAAGAGTCACAAAGGGGAATTTCAAGGGCCACCCCACCGTTTGTTATAAATAGAACTTCATAACCCATAGAAAAGGCTTTTGGGGAGACAAGCTTTTGGCCAGGCTTAGGCTTAGAGAATGCTTGGGAGTATTGTGATGAGCCTTGGCTTCTCCACAACGTAGAGTGAGTATAATTCTTTGGAGGAGTAGGTGTTCTTGATTGTAATGTTCCAATATTGGTGCTAGTGGTTATCAATGGTGTATGTATGGATGGACTTTCACTTATAATAATAATAATTGAGCCAGCACACTTTCATGCATATGTTGTTATTATAATTGGATTATTCTGGTTGATTTAGTAATGTATGTTTTTTATCTTACGCATTTTCTTATGAACAACTTTGTATGAAATTTTGTGAATCTTGTTGAATGTGTGTTTTTGGATTAACCTATCACTTTGTTTTGTGGACTATTCCATATTTCATCTTGTGATGTCATAATGCTCGCATGTTCCTTTCAAGCTGCATACTATTACAAGCTTCTAAGGGACACACTTTCTTTTCCCCTCTGTGTGTTAGAACCCCCATGCATCTCACTTGACTCACTGCAAGGTACAAACTTGCTTCCAACCAAAGTCATCATAATTACCTCTGCATGTTACCGCAGTTAAGGCACTACATTACCACCCACTGCTAGGAATCCTACTCCAAATGGTCTGAGGTCTAGTTAGGACTTCCTATTGGGGAGATACCCTTAAATGTTGGTGGGTCCATCACTGTCAACATTTCTGGCACTAGAAGGAGGGTCAGATGAAAATTTGAACCCTTAAAGTCTATTTTGATTCTCTACACATCATTCATGACTTACATCACAATCTCAACCCCAACATGTTTTACTCATGCTATTGATTATGATGTGTCGGCGGATGTTATAGATGACTTGTCACGATTTAAATATGATGGTGAAAACAGAACATCCTTGTTAACTCACAGAATTTCCTTTTTGGGTTTCTCCAAGAGGAATGAAGTCCCCTCTGATCACATTGCCTATGGGTTGTTTGCTTACACATTCAAAGGGCGCGTTAAGTAATGGTGTCTCACATTACCCATAGCCTCTATACACTCTTTCAACCACATGTTCAAATGGTTAGGTCGTGCATTCTTCTTTTATGACCGTAAATCACGTAATCGCAAAATTTTAAAATTACGAAATGCACCTGACGAATCTATTACGCACTTTTATGATCATTTCTGTCATTATTGTTTTGAATCTCGAGAAGATGAAGTTGTCTGGAAATTTCTGACTAAAATATTTCAGTGTCTTGTTCACATTTTGAAAATCCACATGACAAAGAATCTTTCAAACCTCTCTCAGCATACCTCGGTGTTAGAGCTTCTAAATTTGAGACGAACAAGGTTGTTGTCACAAGTTACCCTTCGTCCTCTTCTCATCACACAGCTCTAGCTCCACAGGACAAGGTGGGAGAAGTTGTGAACCTACCTGTTGAACTATTACCTTCTCCTCCCGCCTCACCTTCTCTATATTTCCACATAGATTTAGATTGCAAGCCTATTGGTTGTCACGTGGTCTCATCCCTTCAACCCTCGTCCACTAGTTCCTTTGATCCTTTGGATTTTAGTGTGTTGTGGTCATCCATTTCGGATTCCACATTTCATGTCCACAAGGATCAATTTATGGACAGAGTTGGTGTTGGGAAGCAAACCCGCATTATAATTTTTTATGTGTATGTGTGGGAATATGAACAAGAGATTGCGGTGAAGGATGACCTCCTTCTATCCGCAACTCATTCGCTTTATCCTAACATCTTCCATGATTCTTCCATTAATAATTTTTCTGTAAAAATTTATCCCAGATGTTTCCACTTCCAATCATTCACAAAATTAACAAGATGTCATTCTCTCATTTGATTGTGGAGAGGACAAATTTTTTTTCCTGAATCCACTTGATATCTCATCATTCATTTCCAAAAATTCAGAGGTTGAAAATTTTTGTTTCTCATCAACCCCTCTTTATGATTCATCAGATCATGAGGATGTTGATGTCTATCTCAATTTTTTTTACCATGGTTGTCATGATCTTTTCACTTAGTCATATGATCACGATTCTGATTCACCTACTATTGATCTTTCTAAGCCACCAATCTTTGATGATCCATCTTATGATGAAGTGGAAACCCCTCAAGTTGTTGAGGCACTTCAGCCCGAGTTGTTGGTTATGTTAGGTTCTCGTAGCCTTGAGGTCAATTCCACTTCTAATCAGAAATTTGTTGAATCCCCCAAGGGTCCTCATCACTCTCCTCTTCACATTGAAAATAATTCTAGTGTACAGTTTTCATACCCTCCACCGAAATCTCACAATCATATCACTCATGCATTGGAGGAGTCATACGTAGCAAGCACTATTGTGAAACGAAAATTTTCTTCCTTTTTCATGTTTGCTCATTTGTCACATTCAAAAGAGTGTACATTCTTGCGTCCACCCAATGTGAAACAACACCATGATACATTTGCAGGGTGCCTTTCATGTGCTTTCAATCGTTTCTTTTTTGTATACGCATTCAAGATTTGAACATTTTTGTTTGCATTGCTTTATGTTTCTTGTCTATTGGTTAGCTTGAATATCTTTCTTATTAGCCATGCCATCACCTACATGGGTCAACCAATGTGACGATGGTTGCATTAGAAATATCACTTGACGTTAGTTGGCCCATGTTCTTCTTATCTTAGGAGTAGGAGTAGTGTTTTCTTTTTATTTTGTTTTATTACTTTTTTTTTCTTCTTTCCTTTGCTTCTTTATTTATGCACCTGTAGGACTAGTTTTTCTCATGAAACTATGGTTGACTTCTTGAGATAAGCAAGGTGAAATATAAGAGGACTTGTACAACTTTCAACATTTGGTTATATTTCTATTCACTCTCCTTACGAAGATATTTTTTTTATTCCATTCAATGATACCCTAATGGAAAAGACGTTCCTTTCAGAGTAAGTCTTCAATGAAATCACAACATTTGCACTCTTAACTAGTATTGCTTACTCTAATTGGTTTTCTATATTCAATTAACCCTTGTCAACTCAATCAAGTAGAGTAAGGTGAGGGGGAAAACCTTAACAAGCATGTCAGAGGTATATATAAACATCCTTCTCTGAAGGGACAACCTCTTCTTCTCTTAATAAGTCAGGATCCATCTTCCGCCTCATGAAATAAATAAGGGCCTATGCACATCTCTTTGAAAATGAAAAAAAATAAAGGAAAAATAAAATAAAGGAAAAATAAGAGAAAGGATTTATGCACAAAGAGGTGAAGCAAGTAACTCTGTCGGGATACTATCTAGGCTCACTAGTAGCGGAGCAATGCTTGTGTTCCTAAAGTGACTCTGTTGGGGTATTGTCCAGGCCTTCTGGCAGTAGAGCAACACCAGAGATGACACTAAAAATCTGATAGTATATATTACTTGTGCCCCAATATACCCCTCATCCCCAATCGAAACAACTTAGTTGACTTGGATTGGTATGTGTGATGTAAATAAAGAGAATGCTAGGGACTATATCCTTAACTCGAGCTAGTGAAGGAGACATGACAATCAAAGAATCGAACAATACTTCTATAAGAGTTAGACTCGCTTTACATGAGTGATCCAAAAATGGATCTTGGAGAAACCTCTAAGTCTAAAATACTTCATATAAGAGGTAAAAGGTGCCAAATGGCACAAATCCTTTGTAAATCAGAAGAAAATGAAAATCACAGGCTACTCTCAGAAATAGTCGCATTGCAGAGATCTCCTCATTCTGAATCCAACGCAACTTAAACGGGCAAAAACGGACTTCAGATGAAGGAGTTATCATAAAATGATGCTACCCTTTTTCAAAGGAAAAAGAGGCAAAACAGTGTTTGCACAGGAGCTGTCGGATTTGGCTGATCAACAGTCCAGATCCTATCGGCAATCACAATCGGCGGTGACATGCGAAGGCATAACATACAATGGGACTGGGCCTATGTGATACTGCGATTGCCAATATCGGTAGATCGCAATCGGCGAACATAATGGAGCGGGGCCTTATGTGTATATATACATATATATATATATATATATATATATATATATATATACATAAATACATACATACATACATACATACATACATACATACATATATACGCGACGCGCGATGGGCCGATCGCCAACATCAACGGATCGCAATCAATGTTGGCATTGGTCACGCGTGACCCCGGGTCCCCCCAATATGCGACTTGCGATAAACTGGACCCGAAAGGGATCCTTAAGGCTATTAATTGTCATTTCAAATCCATCATCAGCCATTTTGCGATATTTGCACTGTTTTAATGTATTTTTGAAATACAAAGGGAAATCTTGGAATAGGCCATTTGCGACATGTGATAGCAACTCCCAGATGGACCTAATAGAAATATAAGGCAGGATTAAGGACTTCTGAAGTCTGATAAACAGAGACTTGGTAGGTTTTCCCCATGTTTTACATCGTTCTCCGTGTAAACAGGGAACAAATATAAGGCAGGATTAAGGACTTCTGAATTTTGATAAACAGAGACTTGGCAGGTTTTTTCCATGTTTTACACCGTTCTCTGTGTAAATAGGGAAAGACTATTTTTGAAGGATTTCAAGTGCCGATGGGTCCATTCTATTATGGAACAAGTGCCCGCCTGCCCTAAAGGCATTATGCAATGATTATTGAATGCTAGAAGACAGATTTGACTGGACCAAAGCTGGAAGTTTCAGAGCCTGAGAGGGAAAATTAATAGGTAGCGTGATTTGGCTTAAAAGCTACAGAACGACATAAGCACGCAGAGGCCGAGCGAACAGTGAGTAAGAGCTGAGCGCGCAGAGAGTCTTTGGGGTCACTTGGAGGTCGAGTGAAAATCCAAAGAGCTCAATATATAGCAGCTTATTTTTGCTGAAGGCTTTTGGAGTTTCTTGGAGGTTGAGCGACTCATAGAGGCACACAGAGGCCGAATGATCGACCTATAGAGAGTCACGAAAGCGTGGAAGGCTAGACAGCAAGCAAAGGGATAGAGATCCCAAGAAATTGAGCACCAAAAATATAGAGAGATGAAGGTTGCAGAGGGCCAAGAAGCCAGAGCAGAAGAGCCAGAGCCAGAGTTAGAGCCAAGAGCCAGAACCAAGAGCCAAAGAGCCAAAGTCAGAGCCAAGAGCCAGAACCAAAAGCCAAGAGCCAAAGCCAAGAGCCAGAGCTTCCAGAGCCAAGGGATAAAATGGTGTTTGAACCCACTATTTCCATGTAAAATAGTAGGAGTTAAGCCAAGAGCTTGTAGAAAAAGACTTATACCATAATCCCAGAGAGCCTTGTCGAGTTGACTAGAGCTCAAGGAGATGTAGCCCAGGAGTTTTGGGTGAACTCCAAATTAAATCGTTGTTCTATGTGTTTTGTTTATTGTTGCATTAGTATTTGTTGTATGTATTTACATATCAGCATACACAGCAGATTTTAAAGCACATAAACAGCCAACAATAAATATAAGCATACACTTATAATTTCAAGCATTTCTTAATTCCGCATTGGTTAAGCATGAGGACTTGGGAATATTTAAAGCTTTGGAACTGGGAGAGGTTCTTGTAAGTAAGAAAAGAAGCCTAGGAGCCCCATTTTCAGATCAGGTGATATCAGAGCCTAAGTTTGGTTAACCCCACCTTCAATGAAGGTTATATCAGAATGCTTGATTGACAAAGAAAAGATTGCTTGTCTAAAAGGTGTTTAAAAATTCAGAGGTTGATTGTATGCTTGCATTACATACTGTGAAGATTGTATTCAGGAAGAATGCAATAGCTTGAAACATCATTTGCAGGATGCAGGTCTTCAGAAGCACACACTTGAACCAAAGAGTTGGGGAGACTCTAACAAACTTGAAGAGATTGATGGGATTCCAAAGGGAACCACCTCTTAATTTGCTTCACCTCCTCATGAAGGAAATAAAGGTGAATGAGGTAGGTATAAATCTGGTTCTAAACATATTCCTTTTGATTTTGCAAAGCATGATAAATTTCCACATAGAGATGGAAAAAGAATTGCTTGTTCCTTTCGTGATTTGGATAACCATAATGTTTCTAGATGTTGGAAGAGAATGGCCACACACAGGAAGCTTTTGAAGGAAAATAAGCAAGAAGCCAAAGTTCCATCGGCCAAGGCAAATCATGTTGTCAAGAGGATGCAAATGCAGTGCACTTAATGCCATGAGCAAGGACATCTTGCTGCAAAATGTTGGACTCTGAATCTAGCAATGCTTCCACAAAATCTAAAGAAAGTGGAAAGAGAAGAAGGCAGAAATGGAAGTGAAGATTCCATGAATGATGTGTCTCAAAATTATTCACATGATGATACTGATGTGCAGACAAAGGTAGTACCTTTGAAAGGGATTGGTAAGTAAAGGTTAGAGTTCTTATCCGATTAAGATTGCATGTCTATTGATGCATCTACATTATATTTCATTTCAGCTTCGAAAGTACAATGTGATTAAGTGAAATTTGAAGGATGAAATGCATGCATGAGCATGAGATACATGAACATAGGGATGTTGATGATTTCCTTGTTTTTGAGCATGTATGTGTAGTTAACTTGCAGGGTTGATTGCTTTTACATGCATGTGATGCCATGTTGACTTGGGAGAATTTAACTTGGTCTCTAAATGGAGATAATGATGAAGTGTTTCATCTTTTGAAAAAGAGTCCTAATGGTCTTTTTCTACATGCTTGACTTGAAGGGTCATTTGTTTTAAGGGCATGTTTTGTGGGCTTGTTATCTAGTCCATCATTTGTATGCAGATATAAGACATGGAGTTGTTCACAAGATGTGAAAATATGTTTCTTTTGTTGAAGCAGGAGTTTAGTCCATCTAGTTGTTGTCTATATGCATGTTGTTGTTAACAGTTGTTGTTGGCAGTCTTTCAAATAAGTACAAATGAAAGTTTTGTGGAGCAGATGTACTTCACATTTGTTTGAGCCACCTTGGATCAATGATCAAGGCAAAGAAGTTCAAACCACCTTCTATGACCAGTACAGCAGAAGTTATGTAGGAAGGCAAGGAGGAAGACAGTTATTCCCAAGAAGACCAGCCCATCCAAAGAAGAGAAGTGGTCAGAAACTTTGGTTCAAAGGCACTATGCAAAGGCAAGTGCAAGGAGGCTGAAAGAAGAGGGTGGTCACTCTCATTTACTGCTTAGATCAGTATATCAGTCTTTTGGAGACCAAAACTTCTCTTAGTGGGAAGGCGTGATCCAAAAATGGATCTTGGATAAACCTCTAAGTCTAAAAGACTTCATATAAGAGGTAAAAGGTGCCAAATGGCACAAATCCTTTGTAAATCAAAGGAAAATGAAAATAGTAGGTTTCACTTAGAAATAGTCTCATTGCAGATATCTCCTCATTCTGAATCCAACGCAACTTGAACGAGCGAAAACGAACTTCAGATGAAGGAGTTATCATAAAATGAAGTTGCCCTTTTCAAAGGAAAAAGAGGCAAAAAAGTGGCTTGAACAGTGTTTGCACAGGAGCCATCGGATCTAGCTTATCAACGGTCCAGATCCGATTGGCAATCGCAATTGGCAGTGATAGACGGAGGCAGTTGGATGCATAACATGCGATGGGACCGGGCCGATGTGATACCGCAATCGCCGATATCAGTAGATCGCAATCGGCGAACACAATGGAGCAGAGCCTTATATATATACATGTGTGTGTGTGTGTGTGTGTGTGTGTGTGTGTGTGTGTGTGTGTGTGTGTGTGTGTGTGTGTGTGTGTGTGTATCGCCGACATTGGCGTATCGCAATTGGCATTGGCATCGGTCATGCCATATGGCTGACCTCGGGTCCCCCCGTTACGTGACTTGCGATAAACCGGACCCAAAAGGGATCCTTAAGGCTATTAAATGTCATTTCAAATCCGTCATAAGCCATTTTGTGATATTTGCACTATTTTAATGTATTTTTAAAATACAAAGGGAAACCTTGGAACAAGCCATTTGCGACATGCGATAGCGACTCCGAGGTAGACTCAATAGAAATATAAGGTAGGATTAAGGACTTCTAAAGTTTGATAAACAGAGACTTGGCAAATTTTTCCCATGTTTTACAGCGTTCTCTGTGTAAACAAGGAACAACTGTTTTTGAAGGATTTCAAGTGCCGATAGGTCCATTCCATTACGAAATAGGTGCCCACCTGCCCTAAAGGAGTTATGCAATGATTGAATGCTAGAAGAGGGATTTGAGCGGACCAAAGCTGGAAGTTGCAGAGCTCGAGAGGGAAAATGAACAGGCAGCACGATTTGTCTTAAAACCCACAGAACGATAGAGGCACGCTGAGGCCGAGCAAATAGAGAGCAAGAGCTGAGCACACAGAGAATCTTTGGGGTCACTCGGAGGTCAAGTGAAAAGCCAGAGAGCTCAATAGACAACAGTATATTGTTGTTGAAGGTTGTTGGAGTTGCTTGGAGGTCGAGCAACTCATAGAGGCACGCGAAGGCCGAATGATCGAGTTGTAGAGAACCACGAGAGCATGGAAGGTTGGACAGGAAGTGAAGGGACAAAGAGCCTGAGAAATTGAGCACCGAAAAACTAGAGAATTGAAGGTTGCAGAGGGCCAAGAAGCCAGAGCCAAAGAGCCAGGTTTAGATCCAAGATACAAAACCAAGAGCCAAAGAGCCAGAGTGAAAGCCAAGAGCCAGAGCCAAGATCCAAGAGCCAGAGCTTCAAGAGACAAGGGATAAAATGGTGTCTGAACCCATTGTTTCTGCGTAGAACAGCAGGAATTAAGCCAAGAGCTTGTAAAAAAAGACTTATACCATAATCCTAAAGAGCCTAGTCGAGTTGACTAGAGCTCAAGGAGATGTAGCCCAAGAGTTTTGGGTGAACTCCAAATTAAATTGTTGTTCTATGTGTTTTGTTTATCGCTGCATTACTATTTATTGTATGTATTTACATATCAGCATACACAGCAGATTTTAAAGCACATAAACAGCCAACAATAAATATAAGCATACACCTATAATTTCAAGAATTTCTTAATTCCGCATTGGTTAATCATAAGGACTTGGGAATATTTAAATCTTTGGAAGTGGGAGAGGTTCTTGTAAGTAAGACAAGAAACCTAAGAGCCCCATTTTCATATCAATGAGACAAGGTTCATACAGAGAGTTGGAGTTCTACCAGTGTGTCACCAATATTGTAGTGGCTACAACCACCCTCCAAAAATTTTCCTATACTTCGTTTTGGAGCCTCGCTCCAAAATCACAGCATCTTATCTTCCATTGACCCAGGTCACTCAGAAAGGCCTACAAGTTATTAATCATATTTGTGTGTCAATTATTCGGTCAAGAGAGCATGAAGACCTTTCCAAATAATTGGGTGGTTGTGTTAGACAAGTTGTTGAATGACAGAAGGCCATTCAACTGGTAGGATCTGTTGGCTCTTCAGTTAAGAGTCCATGTGACTAACACCCAGAATCTGCCAAGGGATGAGCAAGAGAGATTCTACATGTCCGCGTATTTACTTGATACAATTTGTTCCCAACATCAGTTTCCTGGCATGGGTTGGACATGGACACCCAAGGAGAATGTCATCAATATTTATTGCAAGTTTCTTTCTGAGTGCAACTACCAAGGAGTTATTGCAAGGCTATCTGACCATTTCATTATCCCATTGTACAAGTTAATCTTTGAGCAGGATCCACCTTGCATGTCCAAAGAAGTGATGGAGGCAATACTTAACATTACCTGACACCTTCATCAACATGTTTCGCAGAGAGAATCCTTTGCATGTTCAACCAAGGTATGCCACAAAAAAGTTGGTCATGCAAGAGGTCTCATATCACATCTCCATAGGGTTATCAACAAGGTTGCATAGGAGGAAGAAGGTGCCATGACTCAGTCGTCCTTTGTGGATTGGATTATACGATATTAAGAGATTGAAATATGCAGATGTTGAAGCTAAGGAGATAGCGAAGTTTGCGTTCGACACCAAAGACTTCAATCTGTATGATCCCCATGGAATTTGCAAGGACCAATGTGTGAAGGTGTATTATCCATCGATCCACGGGACATGTCAATTACCATAGGAGGACCCTTGGAGATATTGTTACAACTAATCCAAGCTCAATGAACCAGTCAGTATAGCCACAATATTGAAAGCTTCTCTATAGGAAGCAACACCACATGAAGCAATAACAACAACAGTAATAAGCAGCAAACCAATGCAGGACAAGGGTAAGAGGAAGATTACTGAGAACCCAAAGGCTGAAAAAAGTTACAAGTTCAAAGAATACCATCTCATTGATAAAGAATCTTTGGCAGCGGAGGCAAGTAGGCAACAACGCATAAAGAGAGCAAAGCAATGGAAAATAGAAAAGAAAAGATTGGAGGAAGAAGAAAGGAAGTTGTGGGAAACGGAAAAGAAGTTGAAGGAAAAATAAGATCTAAGAAGGAGAGAGAGGGAAGAGAAGAATAAATAGGAATAAGAAGAAGGGCAAAGCATGATGATAGAGAAAACTATTCCCATATAGGTTGAGGGGTCAGAACAGCCAGTGAATAAAGAAGAGGGTGAGAAGATGCAATATCAAGAGATTTCTCAGCAAATTGAGCAAATGGTTGAAGTGATGGATATTGAGTTGGAACAGGAGCCACATGACCAAGATACCAACCTCATGTCAAGAGAATTCAAGGTCAACCCTCAAGCTCCACCACCTCCAATATTAGAATGAGTCTCGAGTGAGCAAGGGGAGGTTGTTCTCCTTAATGAAGATCCGGTGATGAATGTGTACAATCTATCATTTGATGAGTTGCGGCAGAACATTGTACAGGCATGGAGAAAGAATTTCCCATTATGAATGAAAGGGTGATAGAGTCAGATGTCAAAAAGCATCCAATTACCATGGCTAATGCCACTATGGCTTAAGCAGGAGCCACAAGCTCAAATGTCAATTTATTGTTAGCAGAGAATGAACAAATCACAAAGAACTTGCAAGAGGCTAGGCAAAAGGCAAAGAAATCCACAGGATCCATAATGGGAGAGATGAGGAAAGCGATACTTGCTGAAATATCAACTCTTGAGGCCACCATGTAGAAACTCTATGACTAATTTATCATCATGCATAAGGCGGTTGTCCATCTATATGGTTTCCAATGGTGAAGCATAAAGATTGTCCAAACTCTCAGGGACATACACCTTGTTATCACTCATGTGCAAGAATGGAAAATGACGTACAAGGGAGCCCCAATTCACTTTACCAAGATGATGAAGCCACATGAAGAGCTAAACAAAGCAAAGATCCAGATGTTGATTCAAAACTATGAGCAGATCGCCCCATTCGTCAGTAGCATACAAGCTTCATATGAACGGTTGTATAAGAGTTTGGATGTCATGGTGAGAACACAGTATCTTGTCAATCGTTTCACTCACCAAAGCTAAGGATAAGAACCAATTTTGACTAGAGATTGATAGGTACATGGAGAAGCTAAGGTGAGAGGCCACCAACAATGACTTGGAGTTGAGCGAAGAAAACATGCAGAAGTAAATTGGTGGTCCTGTCGTAGTCAAGACCATGTTGCGGATGCTTCAGGATGAGTTGGACAAGGGTTCCAAGACCATGTAACCAGAAGCTATGGAGGCAAGAGTCTGCTATCAGAAAGACATTATCAAGCAGTATGGAGACACCATAACACATTATCTTGGTATTAGTATGTCACCGAGATTCATCAAGTGGAGGTTGCCGAGTTGATCTTTCCCCAAACTTTTGAGTCATAGTGTTTTGTCTTGTTAGTGTAGAAATTTTGAATAATATGACACATATTCACATAGATTATCCTAATTATACACTATTGTGGAATACATGCATAATACATAACCTCCTCTACGTTGATCATCAATTTAGCAGCATTAAAAACAATGAAACATCAATCGCATGCGCACATTAACGCAGTATGTAACCCGAGGAAAGCATACAGCTGAAAACCCCACACTATTTGTATATTATAATGATTGAGAACATGTAACAATACATAGTACAATACTCCTCACAAGTACTCAATACTATCTCCACCTGTTACACACAATACAGCTCAGATCTGATCTCCAAATCTCCTCTGCTACTTGTCTGCCTCCACTGCGCAATCCTGCAAGAGAATGAATTGAATGGTTGAATGATTCACGTGTTTCCCTTGTGTAACACTACGCAATCCTCATTGGAAACTCAATCCATGCATGTTCAAATCTCATGCACAACTATAGTCACAACTGACAGCTGTCTTTCCCTTTCACTCACCTCTAACACTTGTCTCCACTGAATTTTCCATGCACTGAGTTAACTGATGTATTCTTCAGTTGCTTTATGAGTTAATAATTAGTGAATTAATTAATAACTAATTCACACCACTCATCATTTAGTCTATTTTCCAGTTAGACTAAATACAACTAGTTCAACTAAGTCAAATGAACACAACTCCATCAACTGCACCTCCAGTCCACTAAACTCAATCACTGAAGTCCTAACTAAAGTCATCCATGCAATAGCTCAAGTAACCCATAGAACCACGTATTTCCTTCATACAATTGCATGTGCCACATCCGTAGCTCGAACTGAAGTGCTCCAAGAGAATAAGATAAAGTTTATAGTCCAAATATTACTAAGGGCTAATAATATTTGATTGTTTCTATTTTTACCTGACAGTCTAAAAATAGACTCTGATCACACCGCTGTGATCCAAAAATAGAAGTCAATCTATTTTTCCCAACATGACCAATCATCCATAAACAACATCCTGCAACTCATAGACCATGATCCATATGTCTAAAAATAGACATAGTATAAAAATAGACTTTGCGCCAAAACTTCCTTGAGGGACCACTTAGTGAAGGTGACTCCTTTCTACTAAGCTCCATAATCTTGTTGCATTCTCAACAAGCATTTCTTGTTGCACACTTTTCAACAGTTAGGATGTCTCTAGCCTATTTTGTCTCACATGGTTACATGTGGAAAAATGTATATTATTTGTAAATATGTTGTAAGTGAAATTCCAAGTGTCATTAGTGGAATGTGAAAAGTTACTATGTAATGTAATGAGTTATTTGTAAAATAAGTTGAAGAGTCATGAGGGTAGTCAAAGATTTCATAAAGGGGAATGTCAAGGGTCACCCCAGCCTTTTCTATAAATAAAATATCATAACTCATAGAAAATGCTTTTGGGGAGCCAAGATTTTGGCTAGGCTTAGGCTTAGAAAAGGCTTGGGAGTATTGTGAAGAGCCTTGGCTTCTCCACAGCGTAGAGCGAGTATACTTCTTTGGAGGAGCAGGTTTTCTTGACTTTAATGTTCCACTATTGGGGCTACTAGTTGTCAAAGGTGTATGTACGGATGGAACTTTCACTTATAATAATAATAACTGAGCCAACACACTTTTCATGCATATGTTGTTATTGTAGTTGGACTATTCTAGTTTCTTAGCAATGTATGTTATTTAACTTACGCATTTGCTTATGAAATACTTTGTATGAAATTGTATGAATCTTTTTGAATGTGTGTTGTTCGATTACCCGTCACTTTGTTTTGTGGACTATTCTGCATTTCATCTTGTGATGTCATTCCGCTCGTGTGTTCCTTTCAAGCTATGTAATATTACAGGCTTCTAAGGGACACACTTCATTTTCCTCTTCATGTGTAAGAACCCCCATGCATGTCACTTGGTTCACTACAAGGTCTCACACTTGCTTCCAACCAAAGTCATCATACTTACCTATGTGTGCTATCGCGATCAAGGAACTACATTACCACCCACTGCTACGACTCCTACTCCAAATTGTTTGAGGTCTAGTTGGGACTTCTTGCCGAGGAGGTCCCCTTGAATGTTGACAGTTCCATCACTATCAAAAAGCTCCTAACAGATTTTATAAAGAAGTTGATTCAAAGTGTGGTTGGAATTGGTATCTTTGCTGGTAGTTTTTTTCATATGATAAATGGCCATTGGTGTTGTTATACTTGAAAATAGAAACTCCATAAACAAGGCCAGATTTTTCCAAGATGGCCTATAGTCTGGTTAATAATCAGCCATCAAGCGTTGAAGAAGAATATCCTATTAATTCTATCTTTGAAGCATTAGCCAATATTTTGTATGAGCGTCGACAAATTGATGACTTGGTATCCTATCTCTCAAGAGTAAAGGAGAGTATGTATGGGCTTGCAAAAGTTATGATGATAATGTATAAGATAACTTTCTGACACAGGGGTTTGGGTCACTTGTACTGATCAAATCAGTGTTGCTAACCTCAGATGGTAAGGCTATTGAATTTGAGGCCAAACATGGAATTGTCGCTAGACATTTTGAGTCCATGAAAGAGGGGGTGAAACTAGCACTAATAGTATTGCTTCAATTGCTTGGACTTGTGGGATCGAGCGCAAGGTAAAATTGGGTAATAATGAGAAGCTTTTTCCTTGAGGTATCGGTTGAACATACTCTTGCACACTATGCTTGCAGACTATACATTTATTTGTGTTTAAGAGGTTGTAATATCATAACTATATTTTGAACTTGGTGCATGGTCTTCTATAGGTGACACGCAAGAGATGGTTATTAAACCTAGTCAAGGTGGACCACTTACATTAGGTCAATTTTTTGGTCAAGTAATGGGAATATTAGTTTTACAATGTGACCCTGGGATCCGAGCATTTTTATGAGGGATAATGATGTTGGGTTCAATGGTGTGATGGAGTAACTCTCAGTGTTTCCCAATTTCAGTGTTGAAATATACACCCTAGCTGGTGGAAATTAGTTTCAGTGGTTGTAAAGCCACCATAGTTGATTATTGACCTTACAGGCAGTATGAAGTGATCCAACAAAAAATTATCTTATCCTTCCAATGAGTGGGATGAGTTGTTGTGCTTAGGGAGGCCGAACTAATATCTCTAGAGAGGTCGAAAAATATTCAGGGCTGAATTTTCAAGGAGTTCGAGGAAAATACTTCTAGGAGTCTAATTAGGTTTTTCTTCAAATATCTATGTAAATTTCCTTTCAATTTTTCGTCAATAAAATATTGTCAGAGTTTTGAAGTAGTTTATTTAATTTCTAGGTTTTTCATTATTTAATTTTTTGAAATTTATATTGTGTAAATTAGTGAATTTTCATGGTGTTCTAGATGAGATTCATGGTATGACTTTTTTGTATTAAATTCTTTAATATTTTAACGAAAATAATAAAAGGGATATTACATTAGCATAGTCCCACATATCATTCACTAAGATAACTAACTTGATTATTTACTTCGACAAAATGTAGTTGGATATCCCTTCAAATCTATCCTCAAAACTCAAGCCATAAATCATTTTCTCTATTGGATTCATACCAAGAAATCTAAGAGATCAGTTGTCCCTCCTCCAACAAAAATACAACTAAAATTTCTCTTAGAGTTGCCACCTATGCACAATTTTTAACCAAATTCTCTTCAATGTAGGTCTGACACCATGTTAGAAATCCATACACCCTAGGTCTGGTCTATCATCTAGCTAGAAATATAAACACAATGAAAGTGGCTAACTTCAAACTTTTGCACAATGGAAATATACCAATAATCATATCAATAGAGATTACACAATAATTAATGCCCAAAACTTGTTTCTTATCAATCCATTAATAATAAAACCCACAGGGCTCTCGTACTAGGGATAATGGCCCTTTATATCCCAATATAATTCCAAATACAAGTCTAATCCTTTGATTAAATCCTAGGGCTGAGGATTTTTCCTCTAAGCCCTCTTTGCCCACATATCAATACCTATGACAATAAATATATATTTTTAGCAAACACTAATATGCTTATCTGGTAGGTTGTTCTCACCTTACTATAGTCGGCCTCCTTTTCTATCCACAACAACCATTTTATAGCCTTGGCCTACTCCCTTAGGCATTTGGATCACTCCTTTATCCTTTTTCTAGTCCTTAGCACATGTAGCCTTCCTCCTTTCAGTCCATAGCCAACTCCTTATCTTCTTCTCAAACCCTTGACCAGCTTCCTTTCAGCCTCAACCTTCCTGTCATGTCCTCATCAAGCTACCAATTAGGCCTTCAACCTCCTGGAACAAAATTATACAAGGATACAACACTCTCCTCTATGACTTTGGTTTCCCTGTTTCACTCTGTGATCCACTATAGAAACACTACAACAGTCTTGGTCTCTCCTTTATAGTTGTTTCCAGATGCCCCTAGCTACAGCCAACTCTTGGCTAGTCTTTTCTACGTGTGTGGCCCCTCCATATGTCCTTTAATCCCTCTTTTTAGTCTTTTGGCCACCTATAACTTTGCCTCAAACCTCTTGTTTATATTTCCACAGCGCCTAACTCAACTACCCTACCCCTTCTGTTTGCATCCTACACACAAAACACAGTCCAACTATCCTAGAACTCGATCTTCTCCTTTAGGAAAAAATTTCCTCACAATTGTCCTTTCACTCCTGCAATTAGGGCACACCTACAACTCCTTTTGTTGCCTTTGTCACGACACACGAGATCAAATGATCCTTGATTTATCTTGTCTCCAAGCCTCTCCATTGGCTTGTTATTTATACTTGTCCTTAGGTCTCTTAGGAATCCCTTATGTCCTTCAAGGAACTTTCAACACAACCTTACCATTAATTTAGAATATTAAATTATCTTCCTTGGTTCCAAACCCACTCACTTTGGGTCCAAAACCTCAAACTTTGGGTGCAAATCCCACACACTCAACTTTGTGTTTGTTTCTCTCTCGTAATCCTAGTAGCAAGGCCATGTGAGAGTACCTTCTGATTCTACCCATTTTCAATAGTTTATTCCTTTTTAGAACTTACCAAGCATACCCCTAGATTACGCCAAGGAATTTATGATCCTCTCTTTCACTTCTAAGCATACTATAGTTGTAATACTACTACATAAAAATGACAAGGGTCTTCTTTTTCAACAATTCTCTGAAGGAAATAAAGTTGAAATTTGACATCATGAAAAAGTGGTCCTATGATTTGGTGAAGTTGTTGAAATCATTCCAAGATTATGTGATACAAGCCCATAAAATTGTTCATGTTTCTCATGTTTTAGTCAAACATATGTTGTGCAAATTAAATTGTAATGGAAATTAGGGGAAGTGGATCATGAAAATTCATTATCATGCCAACCAACTTGACCAAAGGATAGGGACTAGAAAAGCTAATGGAAAATCCACAAGTTGTGGGCATCATTGTGCTTAAAGGTTTCATGGAACATGATTAGGGAGAGGAAGTGGAAATTCATATTAAGTTGTGCTACCATCAATCTCTCTAGTACTGTGGTGTATCTCCTTGTTAACCAAGTCGTTTCCATCAAGAGATGGACAATCACAAGAAGGTTATCAAATATCAAAAAATAACAAGTAATATGCAATAAGTGCTTAATTACATTAGAGAGACCCTAAAGTCCTACTACTAAAGTGCATGCTACAAGAAAAAGTGGAATGTTTTAATTAAAGACATGAATCATGGTGTCCATTGTGTAGGAAGGGAAACAATTCACAATTTTTTGAAGTTTGGATACTACTAGGCCACCCTTTTCTTTGATGTCCACAGATTTGTTAGGGCTTGCCATGAACGTCAAATTTTTATTGGTACATAAAAAAATCCTCGTCTTGCCCCTGAAACCTATTCAAGTAGAAGCACCTTTCTAGAATTGAGGCATTTATTTATAAAGGAAATCTATCCACCGTCCAATGGCCAACATAGGTGGATCTTAACATTTATCAAATAGGTGGAGGTTATTCCGACTAAATAATCCATTAATCAGTTGTCATAAGGTTCCTTCAAGAAAAAATTTGATCTATATTTGTTTAACCCTAGAATATTTTCGTAGTTGGTAATGACAAGGCATTGACCTCACTGAAGTTAGTAGATTTTTGTTCATCCAAGTATCCCCAAAGAAATGGCTAAGTCATGTATTTTAATAAAAGTATCATGAAATCATCAAGAAGAATTTAGCGAATAATAAAAAACTTTGGACAATCATTTTATATATGAATTGTGGTAGGATATGATCAACAACAAGAGAACCATAGGAAAATCACATTTCCAATTAGCTCGTGGCATGGAGGTAGTGCTACCTATTCATTGGGAACTCCCTAGGATTAATTATTGTAGGATGTAGTGGAAAAATTCAAACATAATCAAAGAAAGGACAAATTAACTAGTGGAGGCACAATACTAGAGAAACATATGTGTTACACATCCAATGAATATCAATAGAAAATGTAAAAAGTTTTTGACAAAAAAAGGCCAAACCTAGAGACTTTCAAGAAGGATCCTTGGTTTTAGTATAGGATAAAAGACATGAAGATATTGGAAAACATGGAAAGTTTGATCATTTGTCATAACACCCTATGTAATTCAAGATGTCGATATCTCTATAGTGATTTCCATTTAGAAATATAGAGGGGATGTTACTGGAATTTCCTACCAATGGTAGGCATCTTATGCATTTTGTCACTTAAAGAGGAGCCTCAAAGAAAATATCCCCTATACTATAGTAAATTAGGTTCCAAGTGGGATCAAAGTGGATAATATTTGTGGGGGTTTCTTCATAATGGCTAAATATATTCAACTAATGGATCATCTAAAGGACTCTTTGGATGATGTGGTCGTATGGTCATATCGAGGAAAAGTTGTTAGGTGATTTCTCTTGGGGTGAAAGTAGTATCATCCTATCAAGATTTTTTAATATTTAGTTTTTGAATCTAATATGGATGATATAGGAAGTTGTGTATATTTATTAGTTAAAGGCGGTCAAATAAAATCAACATGTATCATGGAAATGGAGTGGGAGGTTGAGGGTGTGGTTTTAAAAGTTGGGGTGAAATACCTTGTTACTAGTTTTGATGGCCTACACTATACTACAACAATATTATTTTAGGTAGGTGAGGCACTCTCATTAGAGAGAATTTAGAAGGTATAAGAAGATATTGGTTTAGAAAACTAATGGTTTGAGACTAGAGAATCCCTTTTATTCCCTTATAATGTCATCGGGCCTATGTAAGGTAGTATCTCAAGTGATTAAATCTAGTCAGAAACATAGTCAAGAGATAAATCACTCTAAAGAACCTTCCTTTGACCTTATTAAAAGATTAGGGTTCATTGGTGTGAATCTAAACTTTGGGGTGTTGTGTGGTAAATCCATGTGGAAGGAGTGTATAACTAGTTTGTAAGAAGTTGGGAATAATAGGAAAAGAAGAAAATTGATTAGTTAAAAAGAAAAAATGGTTAGGATGGTTGATGCATAGATTATGGCCACTTTAGGAGGCATTAATCATTTTTTTCAAGAGGCAGATAATAGAAAAAACCCCAAAGAGGCACTAATAAAAAAAAGGGAGGCGCATAGGAGCAAAAATATCAAATTCATTATTGAAGGAATTATATAAGCCAAAAATAGGATATGGACTAGTCTTTTACATCATGGGTAGGGGTTTTCCTAATTTTATCTTTTGATCTAAAGAGGATGTAGGTATAATTCTTTAGGGTAGTTGGTTTTTGGATTTTACCCTTAAATCTAGGGCACGCATGCTCTGGATGGAAATCTTATTCTAAATTTAAAATTTTGATTTGGCTCAAGGTACTAGCACTCCCTTTACAACTTTGGACAAAAAAATTATAAAGAAAATGGGAAATAATTTGGAGAACTTTCTTATAGTGGACCCATCCTTCAAAACTAGCACTTTTGGAATGATCACAAAAGTAAAGTAGAAATTGATGTTAAAGAAGGTTTATTGGAAACTAAGGATACAATGTTGGGTCACAAAATACATAATCAAATCCTTCATTTTTGTAATGTTCCATTTTGGTATGTGAGGTGCCATGTGCACAAGAATATAGCCAAGAATGTACAAGATGTATTCCAAACAAGGTATGGAGGAGGAAGACTATGATTGTAAAAGTACCTTTCAAAAAATGAGCAATCAACTATTGTAATAGGTAAAAATAGTTAAGGAAGATAGGAGGATAGCTCTCTAGAGTAGGAATAAAAAAATCCTAAGGAGTCCTAACATGGTTACTGAAGTCCTAGTCTCAAAAGAATGCATCCCAATGGAGATAATTTCCTTAATGGAAGGCTCATTTGAGAGTACAAATGATCTCAAGTTAATTCAATTAAATGCTATAAGACCCAAAGAATTCAAAGTCTACCCTTGATCTTATTTCCCATTCCACTAATAACAACGTTAATAGTGTATTATGTTTTGGGTCATTTTCGCCAAACCTTACCAACAACCACATAAACGCTGATGGATCAATAAAAAGGAATTTAGTCTTAGGAATTCATTCCATAGTTTTTGAACCCTTAACAATCCTAGAAGAAAATACAATTTTATCCATTTAAACCTAGAGTCCAAAGGAAATTCCTTGGATAGATTAGAAAAAATTAAGGGAACTATAAAGCCACTAGGCAACTTCCATTTGAGACTTAGAAAGGGGAAAGAGGAATTTGGAGGAAAGGCTATGGGGGGATTTGAGTATCGTGAAGTTATAATTATTTAACTTAATTTAGTTGCAAGGAAATAATATATCCTCATATCATAATAAAAGGAATGTAGGGAACTACAACAAGGTAAAAAAAGACAATCACGATGGTCCTTAGAACCAACTAGCCCCATAAAAAGGTTGAAAATGATAATGATGTCTTTAAATAGCATAGGGTTGGGAAAGCCTCTAAAACTATGACCCTACGTAGACTTGTAGAGATTGAGAAACCAGATATTAGCTTGCTCTAGAATCCATGAGGGAGAAGGAAATGACCTTTGGGGTGTTGAAATATATTTTTACAAATTGGGATTTATTTCTCTATATGTTGAGATGATGTCTAGTTTGTCGTAATAGGTTGGTGTAATGACCAAAAGTCATATACGCAGTGAAATATTTAAAATACTTTAAAGACGTGAATGTGCATTATAAGACATGTAACTATATATTGAATATTGTATATTGAATTGATGTAGGATATGAGATTATTATAATGAGGGTGAGAGTCTACTTATATACCCTAGGAAAGTACCTTTTCACCAACTGTTATGTCCTTAGGGACATAACTTTTCATTAGCTAGTTATTAATTAATCATTATTTGTTATTATTATAGTTTTACATCATTTATATTGTTTTATTATTATAGTTTTACATCATTTATATTGTTTTATTATTATAGTACAACTTGAGTGGACCTAATGGTTAAGAGCATATGTTTCCTCCTAAGAGGTCACAGGTTCAAAAACAGAGGGGGCTAGAGTATGTATGTCTTCATAGACTTAGCATTCAAATTGTTGCGTGGAGGTGGGTCCCTTGTCACACAAACAAGGGGGTCTCATAGACCGATTTGGTGTCTGGCTTGGTTGTGACCTTAAAATTGGATAATAATAATAATAATATCTATTTTTATTCATAACATTAGCTTCCTCTTCAAAAATCTTTGTCCTCAAAGCTTTCTGAGGAAATGGCTTGATCCTTTTCCATGTTTTTAGTGTCTTCTCATCGTGGAATTTTCATCCTCATTGACGCAAGTCGATAGGATCCTCTGAGTGATAGATAAAATTGTTGGGTTGATACTAGATCTGACCATCCTAGATTAATCTTTTGTGGAATGTTTCAATCACTGGAAATTGGTAATAAATTTCTATCATAAGGCTAGATTTTGCAAATTTTAGTATTCCTTGGAACATAAATTTGTTGCTTCCATTATGATTGGTTCAAATATGTAGACTGGCTTAGTTGTCTTATTTTGTGATTCAGCCATCGATAAGGAGTTCTTTTAGTTGCACTTCCCCTTATCTTGTGTGTGGCAGTTTCTTGATTTACTTCAAGTACTATTGTAGTTGAATTGGCTACTGAATCATCACTTGGAATTTCCACAGTTTGAACTGCAAATTTTGAATATGTTTTAATTTCTATTGGTCTCTTATCTTCGTGATTTGTGATATTGACTGGATCGGTATTCGTTACTCTTTCTTCCACTTGGACTGAAGACTTCAACACTTCTTTCGTGATAAGTTCTTCTAATTTGTTTTTGCACGATTCTTATCATCCTTAAGCTTCTTAAGTTTAGTGAGTAGACTTTGATTATGGTTTCTAAGACATAAAAGTTCCTCATTTTCTGAGTTAAATTTATTTTTGCGTTCAAGCTTCTCATATTTTAAACACTTGATTTGTTCTAATAAGCTTTGATTAAGGTTCTTTAAGCATAAACTTTCCTCTTCTTTTCCTGATAGACTTTCCTTGAGTTTCTTTTCAGAAATTTCCTTTTCTTTTTCGAACTGGTGTTTCTTAGCTTTACATTTTCTCACTTATGTAAGTAGTTTCTGATTATGCTCATTCAAACATGAATTTTCCTTATTTTTATTGGATATGACTGCTTTAAGCTCTTTCTGCTTCTTTGATACTGTTTTTGCATTCTCTTGAAATAATAGTTTCGAAATATCCTTAAGATCTTTTGATGAAGGCATTATCAAATTGGATATGACTGCTTTAAGCTCTTTCTGCTTCTTTGATACTGTTTTGTATTCTCTTGAAACAATAGTTCCAAAATATCCTTAAGATCTTTCGATGAAGGCATTATCAGTTCTAATTTCGTTATCATGTCTTGGAACATGACCATATTCTTCTTGTAAGGGAACATCAAGAAATTTTTCTTGTGTTTAAAATGAACATACCTAATTCATTGAACCAAGGTCGACCGATAATTATGTCAACCTCTTTGTTATGCATAGTTACAATACATAATTGAGATATGTACTCATAATGATCAATTTTCACTTGTGAATTATTAATTTCATATTCCTTTTCGCTAAAAGGAACTTTTCGTTCACCTATATTTGGCTCTAGAACTAATAATTGATTTTCCAAATTAACACTGATGTAATTATCCTCGATGTTTGGATTAATAGCGATATTAATCTATTTCCTTTAGATACACCATTTTAATGTAAATAATCTAAGATCTATAATTGGGATACCTTTATAGAAGAAACAAACTTCCTTTATTTTTGGATTAGGCTCCATTTTTTTCTTTTTTTAGAGATTGATTCTATTTGTATTAGTTAATAATTTGGTTTTTATCCTCCCTTCACTCTTGAAAAATGATTCCATAATTCCTTCTTACCTCAACCCTTTCTCTTATTTATTTTTTATTTTTTTTTCACTTTCTTTTTATTTTTCTTTTTTAACTTTTTTTTCTATATATATTTATATTTTTTTTATTTTATTTTTGAAAAGTTACAACCCTAGTGAAATGTGGCTATTCACCTCTTTGGGGTATAATATAAAATATATGTTCACTTATGTGCCTTTGACTCGGTAGGTTTTCTCCATGTAAAAAGTAAAACTTAACATTCACATAAAGAGATTGTGTATTCCTTTTGTTCTTCTTTTACCTTGAAAATACCATGGGAAATTACCATAGGTTATTAAAACCACGAGCTTGTAAACCACTTAATGAAGAATCAAGATAATCTTATCTACTCTTCCTTCTCTTACATATAGTTTTAAAGATATTTGGAAAGATTCTTTTTTTACTTTATCATGCACTTTTTATCAATAATGTAGAACATTTTTATATATATGAATGTTCTCCTTCAAAATTTACATCGAACTATTTTTTTTTTTTTTACTAGAATCATTGAAATGTCAATGGCCAAAGGCTTTTTATAATTAAATAATTCATTTTTTGAACTCTCTTATGTTATAATATTTTTTCCAATTCTTTTTTTAACTCGCTTTTTTTAACGGCCAAGGGCTTGACAAAAAATGGATAAACTCCAACTCTTCTAGCGAAACGCTTTAGTTGCGACGAAAATTTGATGGCAAAAGGTCAGGATCTGCCAACTTAGCTCTGATACCAATGTAACGACCAATAGCCGTATACACAGTGGAAATATTTAAAATACTTTAATGGCGTAAATGTCCGTTGTAAGACATGTAACTATATATTGAATATTGTATATTGAATTGATGTAAGATATGATATTATTACAATGAGAGTGAGGGCCTTCTTATATACCCTAAGCAAGTACCTTTCCACCAACGGTTATGTCCTTAGGGACATACCTTTTCATTAACGAGTTACTAATTAATCATTCTTTATTATTATTATAGTTTTACATCATTTATATTGTTATACATATCTATATATATATATATATATATATATAACATTTGGGTTCAAATGTAACTTTAAAGTCTGAATTTCAATTATAGTGGGCTTTAGTATAGTTTTTGAGGTTAAGGATTTGAGCCTCAATGTATGTTTCCTTAGTGTTTATGGACCATACACTGATAGGTAGAGTTATTAGGAAAGGTTTTATAATGATGATGATGATGATGATGATGATGATGATGGTTAATGTCCACCGAGACCAAACATTGGTCTATCGGACCTAAAGAAACAAATTATTTATTTTGATTTAAGATTTTATTCCTATGCTCAAAAAGCTTGGAGAGAAGCCTCGCAAGCTCACTATAATTTTGACATTGTAAAAGGCTAAGAAGGTCAGTATTGTAACAAAGATTGTGAAATTGAGATCTAATGTGGGTGTACGCGGGGCACTCTAAAAGGAAGTGGTTTTCATCCTCGATGTTCCTATTCTCACATATATGGCAGATCCTTTCCATCCATGGCATTTTAGGAACTGCCCAACGACCTGTTTCACTATTGAGCTCATAAGAATTTGTTCTAATCTTTACTATATTAATTTTCTTATTTGAGCTAGTTAGAATAGAGAGATATTTTTGATCTTCTAAGGTGGGGCTGATAACCTTCTTATAATAACTTAATTTTCTTTTAACCACTAAATCTTTCTCACACCACATTTTTTCTTTAAACTTAGAAGTAACAATATCTTTAATGTTATTTATGTTTTGCAATGCATCATTCTCGTTGATCTCCCAATAGTTTAACTAGGCCTCTTTATGCCACCCCCGATTGAGCCTTACGTGGTTTTGGCTGGAATTTAAAGCTAGCTTAGGAAGTCTATGATCGTTTATGTTATTGAGTTTGTGCTTGTACATCAGAAACCTAATCATAGCTAGGTTCTCAATAAGGGAAAGACCTTCTATAAGGAGAATGGGATAGGGTGTATTACTTTTAATTTTCAGGTTATAAATTATAAAACGTTTTTGGATTTTCTCAATCTTTCTCTATGATTTTCTCACACTGCAACCCCAAACCTCACAGCAAATATAATAATAAAGAAAAAATATAATTTACTTAAATAATATCAATTAATTTTATTCAATACAATTAAAAATAAAATTAAATTATTTTAAATTTTACAAAATTTATAATTTTAAAAACCTATGATTATGTAAAATTACAATAACATCTTAAAGAAAAAAAGTAACAAAATAAACGATTAATTTTGACGCTTTTAAAAATATATACTTTATTCAAGGTAGGCTTTGATATATACTTTTTATTAGAGGTAGGGCTTTTGTGACTTATGATGTATGTATATATCATTTTTATTAATAATTATTTTAAAAAAACAATTTTATTATTTTAAAATATTTTCACTTATTTTTGAGACACGAAAGTAATCATCGATAAGGCACTGGGCCACTTTGCTTTGGACCCTCTTCTATTAGTTGGCCAGCTAATAGGGTAAAATATTTACTGGCCTTTCTGGCATCATATTTTATCTCACATATCTTTGATATTCTGGACTGCCTTTGTATGGACATCTATCCATTCTGGAGGATTCTTCTTCAGTGTTTTGTTCAATATTCTTCTGTCACTGGCACAGTCCTAATAAAAGTTGCTGACATAGTTGAGGTAGCCTAAGAACCTTTGCAGTTGGTTCTTGTCTATTATGACATCTGGAAATTTATTTGCAAACTCAAGTGCATGTTTTTGCAAGGAAATCTGCCCATTGCAGATTGTGTGCCCCGAAAATTTGATGGAAGTTTGAAAAACATATCTTCTTTTTGCTAAGCACCAAACCATTGTGCTTAACCAAATTTTTAAATATATTTACATGCTTAAAATGATCATGAATGGTTTTGGAGAAAATCAATATATCATCTATATATACAATTAGCCAATCAAAATATGGCTTAAAAATACTCTCCATTACCTTTTGGAATTTTGATGGAGCATTCTTTAACCCAAAAGGCATGACATTCCATTCGTAATGTCCTGCTGGTATACTGAAGGCAGTCTTGAATTTATCCTTCTCTGCAATGGCAACTTGCCAAAATCCTGCTTTCAGATCAAACTTAGAGAAGATCTTAGCTCTGGAAATTCTTTTGATTAGATCTCCTTTATGTGGTGTTAGGTATGTATCATCAACTAGAACTGAATTCAAAGGTTTATAATTAATAACTAACCTCAGGATTCCTCTGATTTGTTCAGCTCTCTTATTCACGTAGAACCCATAATAGTTCCAGGGACTATTTGATTCTCTGATCAATTTTCAGCTGAGGAGTTGTTAAATTTCTTGTTCGCAAAGATATCTATATTCTTTTCTCATGGGTATTGCTCAGATCTTACAAGGTTTACCAGCATATCCTTCCTTGTAAGGGAGCTCTACTGTGTGTTGCTTCCTATGCCAGAATGCATTAGGTTCTTCTGAGCAACATTCTTCCTCGATTTGTTTCTTCAGATCTTCAATCTTTCTTTTTATTTGAGGCAACTTGAGTTGTTCTTCAATTTTTAGAGTAGATTTCAAATCTTTGAGGCAACTTGAGTTGTTCTTCAATTTTTAGAGTAGATTTCAGATCTTTCATATCTGAAAGTCTGGCTTCAACCTTGTCCAAATTCTATACAGTTTGGACCATTGTTGAAATTTTGGGATTAGAAATATATGGAAGCTCAGTTTTCTTCCTTTTCCCCTTAGATGTGGGAACGAAGATAAAATATCCAGCTTTTCCTCCTTTGAGTCTAAGCAATCCATGAGGTTCTACTATGGCCAGAAAAACATTTCCCAGTATGCAATCTACTAGTGTATCAACTACTGCACATTTTAAATAAACACAGTGAGTATCAAAGTAGAGAGAAGCTTTGGGTACCTCATATTGGAGCTTTTTGTTACGCAAACCTGCTACTTTTCGTTCTGCAGCAACCCAATATTTCACTGGAATATTTTTCATGTTGAGAATATTTATGTCTGCTCCAGAATCCAGAAGAGCAACCATTTCAAACATTTGCCCCTTTATACAGACATTTACTTTGACATGGTGTTGCTGATAGGAGATAGTCAACAATCTCATATCTCTTAATCCAAAATTTGGATCCTTCATTCCTTCAGCAACCTGGACCTCTTGGTTACTGCTATATTGAGCAGTATCCCATGGTTGATCATCTTCTTCTTCTTTTGCCACTTGTTTTCCTTTCTTCAGCTCTGCAATTTGCGCTTTCATTGTAGAGATTTATGACTTGAGATTATGAATCTCATGGCTTACTTCTCCTAGAGTGAGTGATCTCACTCTATCAGGTTTCTGATGATGCATTTGAAATGATTTTGTATTTCTTTCATACGAAGCATCAATGAATAAGAACTTCTTACCTGATTCTTTTGAAGCTTTGGATTTGAGCTGGTCTGTAAAAGCTTTTATCAGGCGATTTTTCATGTCTCCTTCCTCCATGGCTCTTATCTGAGATAGAATTTTCAGCTCGTCTTCTTCTGTTGCTGCCATGAGGACTTTTTCTTTCTGGGGCTTGGGCCTTTCCCCTTCTTCACTTGATTCACTATAATATTCAGAATCATAATCATATTGAGCATGACAGGCACATTCTTCAGAGTCAGAACATAAACAACCTAAAGAACTAGAATCTGAATATTGCTCTATATGAGCTTGTGGTTCTTCTGCAGAAGAAGAACTAAAAGAATCATAGGATGATTCTTCTATTTGATGTTGCTCAGTAATTTCCTTGATGGTAATATTCGGGCAGTTCTTTGTCTTGTGTGTTCGAGAACCACATTTCATACAAATCATTGGTTCTCTTCTTTCTTGCTTAACTTGTTTAGCTTTCTGAGCGAAGACTTCAGATTTCTTACCTCTGATTAGCTTTGATTCTTTGCCTTGTGGACATCTAGAGGATGTATGTCCATTTTGTCCACATATTTAACAAGTTATTTTGTTCCAATTTTCCCGCTTGGCCATGTCCAGGTGAATATTAGAGGGATTATAATAGTGTGTTCTAGGAACATACTTATAATATCCTTTCTTTGTTCGGGAGGCTTGACCTCGCGCTGGTTTAGAATACCTTTTCTTGTCCTTTGGATACTTTATCTTGTTCTTGTAGAAAGTTTCTTTGAATTCTCTCTTTGCTCTTTTCTTAGATTTTCTCTTTTTGACCAAAGGATCATCTATTGTTAGTCCATACTTGCTGTAGATGGACTTTTTGTCTGGCAATCTAGAAAGTTTTTCCAGAGATTTGTTTACCTTTGAGCTTGTACAAAGACTTACAAGTGTGTTTGTAATGAGAGCATATATCTCACCCCATGTGTATGACTCAAAATATAAATGAAATATTTCTTGCAATCTGATATAATCTACAAATCTAGATGGCAGAGCTGCCAGATATACCTGTTTCAATAACAGATTTTTGGAATCTTTGACCTCATAGATTCTTTGCATCCAGTCTCTGTCGAAGTCTTCGTATTGGGACATTTTGTGGTACTTTAAATTCATCAAAATAACTTCATTTTTGTTAGCAATTTCTGTTTCGCTTCCACACCAATGTTCTAAAATCATCAATGTTAGCGCACCAATCATATTACTGGTAATTGTGCCATCAGAATTATGAAATACATCTCCTTTCTCATCTTTAAGGACTTCTGCTTCCATTGTTTCAATGAGATTAGGAGAAGATTCTGTCTCCCACCACCTGAGGAGTGTCCCTGTAAAACATTGAATAATAGTCCTGCAAGCATATTTTTTACTTTTCCCTCTAAGGCACATGAGTTTATATTCTGTATACATCATTTTAATCATCTGCCTGATTTGGCCAACACTCATGTTATCTATGTTCCATTCTCTGTGGGAATCTGGGAAAAGGGTATGTGCTTCAGGAAACTTTCCTTTTCCTTCAATGTCAGGGGCTGGGTATTTGGTGAACCTATGTTCAAGAGGTTCATATATGGGAAAGATTTGTGTGTCTTGACTTTAATTTTCTTTCCCTTCTTCTTCTTATTCATCCTTAAACAAGGATGCAATGGTTATTTTTGTTGTAGACTCCGATTCAGAAGAGGAGGCTACTTCTATGGGAAACAATGCTGGAAACTTGTTGACATTCTTAACAGGATCTTGAATCTTTATACTTCTTTTAAGAAGAAAGGAGTTTGGAACTGGTTTTTCAACCTTTGACATATTCATCTTTTCAAATTTATCTGTTAAACCAGTTATAAGATGTTTAGTTGTATATAAATGATCAACTAATTTTTCTTCGACTCCTTCTATTTTAGATAGAGATTCTCTTACATAAGAATGAATCAAACTAGAATCAAACTGTACATTGTTCAAACATTTATTTACATCATTAATTGATACTTGGACAGTATCAATTTGCTCCTTGACTTCTGCTGATTTTGCTGCATTTATTTCTAAACCTTTCAGTGCAGTATTTGTTTAGTTTATCTGTTCACTGGCTTTATGTATTCTTCCATCAATGCGTGAAGGCATTGTCATCCTTCTACACTAAGGGAATGGTCTTGGATGCGTTTTGATTTTCTCCAATCACAATTCCTTTAAAAGGAGGAAATGTTGATGGAGTTTCAACTTTTGTTCCATCTAGTGCAGTCCAAGCATGCTTATTTGTTGAAGTAGTTGTGGAACCAGTAAAAACATTTAATGGAGAAATATTATCTTTCCAGAAATAGAAAGATATCCATGTGTTATTTACTTCCATAAAATTTTTCCAATTTTCAGATAATTCTCTCTTCTCATCAGGAGTGTAATTCTAATCAAATTCATCTGCCTGGGGATTAGTGTACAAATCCCAATTTAATATTGCCTTCATCCATTTTGCACTAATATCTGATTTTAGGCATCCATCCATGAGAGAGTAGAATTTTTGTATCTCCATTACTACAGGCTTTTTGCAGTCAGCGGGAACTGGGCGGAATCTGCAATATGGTATCAGACAATTTGCCTGTTCAAGATATCCTAGGCCGTATCTAGGTTTTGTTGGTCTCATTAAACACATCATCTCAGCTAGCCTTGGGTCTTCTCCTTCTAATGTCACAACTTCATGCATCATGAGTACATGATATGTATCCTGCTCATGTGGGAAAGGTATATCTGAGCACTTTGGATTTGGACATGGACTGACAGAAGTTGAAGGAGGAGCAGTACCATATCTGGGGTTGTGATTGGCATGTATAGCAGATTCTGCTAGAGTGAGTAGATTTATATTTTCTTGGCATTCAGGGCATTTTACTTCTAATGAATGGTAATTTACAAGTTGCGCTAACTCAATCAAAGAATCATGTTTACAAAAATATGAACTCGAAGAAGCAATATCTACAGTGGAGGGATCTCTGTAATATTTGGATTGTTTACAGGAAGCCTCAATTCTTCTGTGGTCAATGGTAGATTTTCTAGGAAAAGATATGATAGCAGAAGATAGATTTTCTGTAATATCAGTAGAGGTGATATTTTTTGGTAGAAGAGGCTTAGGATTATTTACCACCCAATGTTCTGGAAATGTCAAGTCTTCCCACCGAATTGTCTGATGCTCAATTTTTTGGTTTTTTGCATCAGTCATGACAACTACACTTGACTTTGAGTCTCTACTGGGTGTATGGAAGATGGCTGGCCATAAGGTGTTGGTGTGTCGAAAACAGCCTCTAGTCTGAATGGCTATGTTATTTCTCTTTGTGTGCATGTCAAAACCAGTAGTTTGGACCTGGAGCTGGAGGATTTGGTTTATGGTTTCATCGAATGTATATATAGAGAAATTTGGGTAACAGTCGAAATACACTGGCCATTAGACAGAGGTGCGACAATTCCACCTATTGGGGAATCAGTATAGTTATTGTGCATTAAATCTCGGACAGTGGCTAACACAAAATTATGTAATCCTTTATGTATCAAAGGATTGATCCCTACTCGAATGCATCCTAAATGTAAATAGTTTGTTTTCAATCTTTTAGCCTTAGCCTATAACTCTTTTGGGTTTAACAGAGATATAGTCTGGATATTATCTGAGTTTTCTTGTATTTGGCTCACAGACTCTTTAATACTAATTCTAGTTGTGGCTTTTAAATGGAAAACAGACAAATCACTATACACTTCTGAGGGAGCTATGGCAGGTAGCTCCCAATGGGCAGAAGGCTAGGGTTCTTCATATTCAAGTTTAGCAGAATTCAGAACACGACTGGAACTTATTGCAAACATATCCCTTAAAGGGTTTTCTTCAGCCTTAGAATCTCTCTCTTCTAACTCTCGGAAAGAAACTAATTTCCAGAAAGGATCCATTCTTTATGAGTACAAAGTTTTTGAATACTGACCTTCTGAACCAGACGTTACTAGCTCTGATACCAATTTTAAGCAGGGGCTTCTGGTTACAAGCTTGTTGCTATAGTGCTGCTATAGTGATGCTGCTACAATGTTGTTGCTACAGTGCCGCACGCTCCGCACGCTATGCTGCTGTCGCTTTCTGTTGACTTGGCCTTGATGTGTCTCTTCGATTATCTCTGATTACTGACTCCTGGTGAACCAGTGGTGAACCTACTCAAAGCCAGTAATGTCTGGTTCAGAAGGTCGGTATTCAAAAAATTTGTACTCATAAAGAATGGATCCTTTCCAGAAATCAGTTTCTTTCCGAGAGTTAGAAGAGAGAGATTCTACAGCTAAAGAAAACCCTTTAAGGGATATGTTTGCAATAAGTTCCAGTCGTGTTCTGAATTCTGCTGAACTTGAATATGAAGAACCCCAGCCTTCTGCCCATTGGGAACTACCTGCCATAGCTCCCTCAGAAGTGTATAGTGATTTGTCTATTTTCCATTTAAAAGCCGCAACTAGAATTAGTACTAAAGAGTCTGTGAGCCAAATTCAAGAAAACTCAGATAATATCTAGACTATATCTCTGTTAAACCCAAAAGAGTTACAAGCTGAGGTAAAACATTGGAAACAAACGATTTACATTTAGGATGCATTCGAGTAGGGATCAATCCTTTGATACATAAAGGATTACATACTTTTGTGTTAGCCACTGTTCGAGATTTAACGCACAATAAGTATATTTATTCCCTAATAAGCGGAATTGTTGCACCTCTGTCTAATGGCCCACTCTATTTCGACTGTTACCCAAATTTATCTATATATACATTTGATGAAACCATAGACCAAATCCTCCAACTCCAGGTCCAAACTACTAGTTTCGACATGCACAAAAAGAGAAATAACATAGCCATTCAGACCAAAGGTTCTTTTCGACACACCAACACCTTGTGGCCAGCCATTCGTCATTCACCCAGTAGAGACTCAAAGTCAAGTGTAGTTGTCATGACTGATGTGAAAAACCAAAAAATTAAGCATCAGACAATTTGGTGGGAAGACTTGATATTTCCAGAACATTGGGTGGTAAATAATCCTAAGCCTCTTCTACCAAAAAATATCACCTCTGTTGATATAACAAAAAATTTGTCTTCTGCTATCATATCTTTTCCTAGAAGATCTACCATTGACCACAGAATAATTGAGGCTACCTGTCAACAATCCAAATATTACAGAGATCCCTCCACTGTAGATACTGCTTCTTCCAATTCATCTTTTTGTAAACATGATTCTTTGATTGAGTTAGCACAACTTGTAAACTATCATTCATTAGAAGTTAAATGCCCTGAACGCCAAGAAAATATAAATCTGCTCACTCTAGCAAAATCTGCTATGCATGCCAATCACAACCCCAGATTTGGTACTGCTCCTCCTTCAACTTCTATCAGTCCATGTCCAAATCCCAAGTGCTTAGATATACCTTTCCCACATGAGCAGGATACAGATCATGTACTCATGATGCATGAAGTTGTGACATTAGAAGGATAAGGCCCAAGGCTAATTGAGATGATGTGCTTAATGAGACCAGCAAAACCCAGATACGGCCTAGGATATATTGAACAGGAAAATTTCCTGATACCAGATTGCAGATTTCACCCAGTTCTTGCTGACTGCAAAAAGCCTGTAGTAATGGAGATACATAAATTCTACTCTCTCATGGATGGATGCCTGAAATCAGATATTAGTGCAAAATGGATGAAGGCAATGTTAAATTGATTTGTACACTAATCCCCAGGCAGATGAATTTGATCAGAATTACACTCCTGATGAGAAGAGAGAATTAGCTAAAAATTGGAAACATTTTATGGAAGTAAATAACACATGGATATCTTTCTATTCCTAGAAAGATAATATTTCTCCATTAAATGATTTTACTGGTTCCACAACCACTTCAGCAAACAAGCATGCTTGGACTGCACTAGATGGAACAAAAGTTGAAACTCCATCAACATTTCCTCCTTTCAAAGGAATTGTGATTGGAGAAAATCAAAATGCAGCCAAGGCCATTCCCTTAGTGCAGAAGGATGACAATGCCTTCGTCATTGATGGAAGAATACAAAAAGCCAGTGAACAGATAAACTGTACAAATATTGCACTGAAAGGTTTAGAAATAAATGCAGCAAAATCAGCAGAAGTCAAGGAGCAAATTGATACTGTGCAAGTATCAATTAATGATGTAAATAAATTTTTGAACAATGTACAGTTTGATTCTAGTTCGATTCGTTCTTATGCAAGAGAATCTTTGTCTAAAATAGAAGGATCGAAGAAAAATTAGTTGATCATTTAGATACGACTAAACATCTTATAATTGGTTTAACAGATAAAGTTGAAAATATGAATCTGTCAAAGGTTGAAAAACCAGTTCCAAACTCCTTTCTTCTAAAAAGATGTATAAAGATTCAAGATCCTATTAAGAATGTCAACAAGTTTCCAGCATTGTTTCCCAAAGAAGTAGCCTCCTCTTCTGAATCAGAGTCTACAACAAAAATAACCATTGCATCCTTGTTTAAGGATGAAGAAGAAGAAAAAGGGAAATAACAAAAAAGTTAGGACACACAAATCTTTCCCATATATGAACCTCTTGAACATAGGTTCACCAAACACCCAGCCCCTGACATTGAAGGAAAAGGAAAGCTTCCTAAAGCACATACCTTTTTGCCAGATTCCCACAGAGAATGGAACATAGATAACATGAGTGTTGGCCAAATCAGGCAGATGATTGACATGATGTATATAGAATATAAACTCATGTGCCTTAGAGGGAAAAGTGAAATAGATGCTTGCAGGACTATTATTCAATGTTTTACAGGGACACTCCTCAGGTGGTGGGAGACAAAATCTTCTCCTAAGCTCATTGAAACAATGGAAGTAGAAGTCCTTAAAGATGAGAAAGGAGATGTAATTCATAATTCTGATGGCACAATTACTAGTAATATGATTGGTGCACTAACATCGATGATTTTAGAACATTGGTGTGGAAGCAAAATAGAAATTGCTAACAAAAATGAAGTTATTTTGATGAATCTAAAGTGCTACAAAATGTCCCAATACGAAGACTTCCACAGAGACTGGACGTAGAGAATCTACGAGGTCAAAGATTCCAAAAATATGTTATGGAAACAGGTATATCTGGCAGCTCTGCCATCCAGATTTGTAGAGTATATCAGATTGCAAGAAATATTTCAGCTACCTTTTGAGTCATACACATGGGGTGAGATATATGCTCTCATTACAAAGACACTTGTAAGTCTTTCTACAATCTCAAAGGTAAACAAATCTCTGGAAAAACTTTCCAGATTGCGAGACAAAAAGGCTCTCTGCAGCAAGTATGGACTAACAATAGATGATCCTTTGGTCGAAAAGAGAAAAGCTAAGAAAAGAGCAAAGAGAGAATTCAAAGAAACTTTCTACAAGAATAAGAGAAAGTATCCAAAGGACAAGAAAAGGTATTCTAAACTAGTGCGAGGTCAAGCCTCCTGAATAAAGAAAGGGTATTATAAGTATGTTCCTAGAACACACTATTATAATCCCTCTGATATTCACCTGGACATGGCCAAGTGGGAAAAATGGAACAAAATAACTTGTTGGTTATGCAGAAAAAATGGACATACATCCTCTAGATGTCCACAAGGCGAAGAATCAAAGCTAAACAGAGGCAAGAATTCTGAAGTCTTTGCTCAGAAAGCTAAACAAGTTAAGCAAGAAAGAAGAGAACCAATGATATGTATGAAATGTGGTTCTCGAACACACAAGATAGAGCGCTGCCCAAATATTACCATCAAGGAAATTGCTCAGCAGCATCAAATAGAAGAATCATCCTATGATTCTTTTAGTTCTTCTTCTACAAAAGAACTACAAGCTCATATAGAGAAATATTCAGATTCTAGTTTTTCAGGTTGTTTATGTTCTGACTCTGAAGAATGTGCCTATCATGCTCAATATGATTCTAATTCTGAATATTACAATGAATCAAGTGAAGAAGGGGAAAGGCCCAAGCCCCAGAAAGAAAAAGTCCTCATGGCAGCAACAAAAGAAGACGAGCTGGAAATTCTATCTCAGATAAGAGCCATGGAGGAAGGAGACATGAAAAATCGCCTGATAGAAGCTTTTACAAACCAGCTCAAATCCAAAGCTTCAAAAGAATCAGGTAAGAAGTCCTTATTCATTGATGCTTCATATGAAAGAAATACAAAATCATTTCAAATGCATCATCAGAAACCTAATAGAGTGAGATCACTCACCCTAGGAGAAGTAAGCCGTGAGATGCATAATCTCAAGACAGAAATATCTGCAATGAAAGCTCAAATTGCAGAGCTGAAGAAAGGAAAACAAGTTGCAAAAGAAGAATAAGATGATCAGCCATGGGATACTGCTCAATATAGCAGTAACGAAGAGGTCCAGGTTGCTGAAGGAATGAAGGATCCAAAGTTTGGATTCAGAGATATGAGATTGTTGACTATCTCCTATCAGCAACACCATGTCAAAGTAAATGTCTGTATAAAGGGGAAAATGTTTGAAATGGTTGCTCTTCTGTATTCTGGAGCAGACATAAATATTCTCAACATGAAAACTATTCCAGCGAAATATTGGGTTGCTGCAGAACGAAAAGTAGTAGGTTTGTGTAACAAAAAGCTCCAATATGAGGTACCCAAAGCTTCTCTCTGCTTTGATACTCACTGTGTTTATTTAAAATTTGCAATAGATTATATACCAGTAGATTGCATACTGGGAAATGTTTTTCTGGCTGCAGTAGAACCTCATGGATCACTTAGACTCAAAGGAGGAAAAGCTAGATATTTTATCTCCGTTCCCACATCTAAGGGGAAAAGGAAGAAAATTGAGCTTCCATATATTTCTAATCCCAGAATTTCAACAATGGTCCAAACTGTACAGAATTTGGACAAGGCTGAAGCCAGACTTTTAGATCTGAAAGATCTAAAATCTACTCTAAAAATTGAAGAACAACTCAAGTTGCCTCAAATAAAAAGAAAGATTGAAGATCTGAAGAAACAAATCGAGGAAGAATGTTGCTCAAAAGAACCTAATGCATTCTGGAATAGGAAGCAGCACACAGTAGAGCTCCCTTACAAGGAAGGATATGCTGGTAAACCTTGTAAGAGCCGAGCAATACCCATGAGCAAAGAATACAGAGATCTTTGCGAACAAGAAATTCAACAGCTCCTTAGCCGAAAACTGATCAAAGAATCAAACAGTCCCTGGAACTGTTATGGGTTCTACATGAATAAGAGAGCTGAACAAATCAGAGGAATCTTGAGGTTAGTCATTAATTATAAACCTCTAAATTCAGTCCTAGCTGATGATACCTACCCATTACCACATAAAGGAGATCTAATCAGAAGAATTGCCGGAGCTAAGATCTTCTCTAAGTTTGATTTGAAAGCAAGATTTTGGCAAGTTGCCATTGTAGAAAAGGATAAATTCAAGACTGCCTTCAGTATACCAAGAGGACATTACGAATGGAATGTCATGCCTTTTGGGTTAAAGAATGCTCCATCAAAATTTCAAAAGGCAATGGAGAGTATTTTTAAGCCATATTTTGATTGGCTAATTGTATATATAGATGATGTATTAATTTTTTCCAAAACCATTCATGATTATTTTAAGCATGTAAATATATTTAAAAAATTTGCTAAGCAAAATGGTTTGGTCCTTAGCAAAAAGAAGATAGAATTTTTTCAAACTTCCATCAAATTTTTGGGCCACACAATCTGCAATGGGCAGATTTCCTTGCAAAAACATGCACTTGAGTTTGCAGATAAATTTCCAGATGTCATAACAAACAAGAACCAACTGAAAATTTTCTTAGGTTGCCTCAACTATGTCATCAATTTTTATCAGGACTGTACCAGTGACAGAAGAATACTGAACAAAAGACTGAAGAAGAATCCTCTAGAATGGACAGATGTCCATACAAAGGCAGTCTAGAATATCAAAGCTAAGGTAAAATCTTTGCCTATCTTATATGTCACTGATGATTTTGCACATAAAATTGTTGAATCAGATGCAAGTAACATTGGATGGGGTGGAGTTTTAAAATAAAAGGTTGGAAAATATGAACAAGTGGTTCAATTTTCCTCCGGAGTGTGGAATCGAGCCGAGCTGAACTACGCCACAATAGAAAAAGAAGTAAAGGCAACATGGAATTGCATCAGTAAATTTGAAGTTTATCTCATTAACAAATCTTTTTTGCTTCGAACTGATGCATCTGCTTTGCAGAAGGTGTTAACAAAAGACATCAGAAAGGCCGAAGAAGCCAAGTTTGCCAGATGGCAAGCTCTTTTTGCAAACTTTGATTTTAAGGTATAACACATAAGAGGAAAAGAGAACAGTCTCCTTGATTTCCTTAGTAGGGAATGTATTGAAGACAGAGATCATGTCATGATGATCATCACCGAGTGGGATCAACACTAGAAACAAGAATTACTCAGGACCATCCTAGATAATCAAGACTGGGAAGAGTACAAGAGAAATTGGAAACCCACCTGGCAAGTCAGAAACACAAAGGTTCTAGATGCCAATTTGCAGCCTCATACTGATATTCAACACTTTGTACCCGAAAGGAAAGTGTACACTAAAGGTAGCAAGTGGATTCATGACATGATATATGATAAGGCCAAAAGAGATGCTGGGATTGCGCACCAAGTTTTAGAACAGAACTTTCATGATATTGCTAGGATTTGGTGTCACAGAGGGCGTAGTACTGGCATATATGAAAAATACTTTTGTATTTACCGGACCATAGATCTTTGGAATGAACAAGGACATTGGCCTGTCCAACCTTGTGCTCGTTGGCCAAGAAATGACCCAAAAATCATATTTCCTGACACTGTTTATGATTTTGCAGGATACAAAAAGTTGTGGTGGGATTTTCTTAATGTCGACGACAAAGAGGAAACTCACTATATAAAGCTAAAATTTAGCACATTAGCTGCTTCCCAGAGAAATCAATAGTGCCAGTGGTTTTGAGAATGGTGGAGTGATTATGGAGTAAGCAGAATGGCCATGGACCCAGTATACCATGAGGCGTACAAAAGAAAATATTATGATTGGTGCCAAGAACATGGTATTGGAGAATGTTTTCATACTATATACAAAACTGTCAAAGAAATGAAAGACAAAGAATGGTCTCCATTCCATAACCCAAACTATTCACTCGAGGAATATATGAGAGAACACTTAGAATGGTTAGTTTTAACCAAAGTAAAACATCAAATTGTCTTAAGGAAACCAATGATAGTCTGTAGGATATACACTAAAGCCCGGGACAATCTGTTGTATAAAAGAGATAGATTCCCTTATTTAAAAGTATTCTGATGGTTCACATGGGCTTTCCATTAAAAGTATCCATATTGTAATAATGCGTACCAGTCACAAGGGCTAAATTGTGACCAGATTTCCTGTGGGCTTTGTTGTACCAAAGCATCCACATTGTAAATAAATTATGGTCTATAATTTTCCCGTGGGCTTTTATGAAAAAGTATCCACTTTGTTCGTGGGCTTTGATAAGAAGTATCCACTTTGTTCTATATAGAATATTTTCCGTAAGATTTACTTTTCAAACAGGAATCTGTTGGATGGTTGTCACCTTGGCATTACCCGAAAGCAATAATTCCATCCACCCTTCGGATTGGAATCTTTGTGCGGACGTTGCCCTAGCGGTACCTAAAAACAATGATTCCATCCACCTTTAGGTCAGTTCACGAATGACCCACAGTAATGCTTGTCCCCCCTCACTTGCTATATAAGGAGGGTAAGGCCCATTGTCAAGGCATTCGCAATCAGAGTTTGAGTCAGTCTGAGTCTTTGAGAGTTTTGTGTCAAGTGCCTCTCCTGCTCTGCATCTGTGGAAATTCTGTCTAATCTGCTTGCGTTACGAGAAGAACTCAAGTCCTTAGGTGATTTGGGAGCCTGCACATCAGTGCTTGACGCTGGTGTGAACCTAAAGTGGCTGAATCATATAGAGAGTTGACCAGTCTATGTATGAGTCCAAGTCTTATTCTGAGGCAGAGCCTATCTTTCGCTAGGTAGCCTTCGGTATTGCTTGTTCCTTGCGAACAACACATAGTCAGATAAATGCAAAGATAGTCAATCTCTATAAAGAATCTCTCTGTAAAAAGATTTATCCAGTCTGAAATAAAATGAATATACCATTCAACATCTAAATACTTTGCGCATATGTAATGTCTGCTGTGGTAGTAGTTATCTCTGAAGCTTACATTTGAAGTTTGCAGGAAGTTTGCAGGAAGTTCGCCAAAGGAACGAAGGGACGCCAAGGCCATTGTTAGGCGTGGGAGTCATTGTTGGGGCCGTGAGAGTGTGAAAGTTCTGAGTAGGTTCACCACTGGTTCACCAGGAGTCAGTAATCAGAGATAATTGAAGAGACACAGCAAGGCCAAGTTAGAAGAAAGTGATAGCAACATAGAGCGCGGCACCGTAGCAGCAGCACTGTAGCAGCAAGCTTGTAACTAGAAGCCCCTGCAAGACCTGTTGTTATTCTCTATCTAAATATATACATTTACATTGGATACAATACATTTACATGGGATGCATGTACCAAATGTTTTTGTTTTGAAAACAAAAAAATCTTTCAAACATATAAATTAGAAGTTCTTAATAGGTAAAAAGATATAAATTCATTCCAAGACAACCAACCTATTAAATAAGAAATTTATGACAACAGTGTCTAACACACAGGTTTGACCAAAAAATTAACGTTAAACACATTAACGATAAATACACTAAAATCAAACAAAGTGTTCTTTCACTCTTCCAAGCTATCCTCCACTTCATTGATCTCACCTAATCTTGCTTTCCCGTTCTATACATATTGCTAGGGTTAGTGGCGGGGTCCACTGGACATTAGTGCACCGACACCTTTGATTCCAATCAGATCTCCCTCTTCTTGTGAACGAACAACAATTTCCATGAGACAAGGATAGTGAAAAGATTGACTCCTCAATAACTTTGGAAAAGGGTGATTAATTTGCTAATGGTTCTTTTCTCATTTTTCTAATGTGAAAAAAAAAAATATTTATTTCATTCTATTTATTTATTTATTTAAATATGATTAAATTAATAATATTTATTTAGTGGGTCTGATCTCATTATATTTAGCGGGTCTTACATACATGAGGCAGTGAGTTACCAGTTATTCCACACCAGTTCATGAGATTCCACTCCTTTCAAGGTTCCTGGCATTCTGTGTTTAGATATACCAAAGAAAAATGCAGGAAGGACTAATGGCATCATGTACTCAGGGGGAGGTGATTACTTGCAATGGTGAGTAGCAAATATTGCATATATTAGTTACGCCTTCAAATTCAGGGTATACATTAGTTGTTGTTTATCTAGTTACTGATGAAGATTATTTGACCTGATATGAAACCTGTATCAGCTGGTGTGGTATGGGAAGCAGGGTAGCCAATAACCATACAACAAATCCAAGTGGCTCCTCCTTAGAGCAAAGAAGTTCGAATCAAAATCACTCACACTTTTCTCTGTGCCACTGATATTTTTTACTGGAAAGGAAAGGTACCACTCTCATCATCTCAGGTTTCATTCATTTTATTAAGGCTTTAACTGCACCAAACTTAAATTTAATGTATTTAAACATTAAAGGATGAAGGAGCTTGGTTTCCAAGGATTCTGGGTCACGAAGGTGTTGGGTATGTATATTATTCTATATTTATATACAATTTCTCCATATCAATAATGAAGGATGAGCTTTATTAGTTATCAGTATCAACTCTTGAAAAGTTGATCCCTTCTACAACCAATTTAGTGGAAGCTTAATCAACCATGAGAAACATCAATAAGAACACATATAACTGATAAGAAGGAATCAATCACACATAACATAGAAGAATTTGCACGGGGAAAGCACCTGCCTAAAACCCCATCTCTGTATTATCATACAAGTGGAAATATAGTTTGGATTACACAAAGCCTTAGCTCGGACACTATCTAGATTTCAGTACAATCCCTCTGTTTCTCATAGAAAGCCAAAGGCTTCTCACAAGCATTCTCCTCTGCCCTCCAAGCCTCCTATTTCTATGCATAGTTTTTCCTGGGTCCTCTAGCTGCAACCTGTGTGATTCTCACCTCACACACAACACTGACCTCTGAAATAACCGCACAAACCTGAAGGAGATAAATCCTCATCATGGATGAGCTTCCTTTATAGGAAAAATATTCATCCAACTGATAGTACACTGTCCCTTCTCTGATCTCAACTGGGTCTCTAACAGAACTGACATGCATCAGTTATCCATGAGTGAATACATAGTTATCTGAAATACAGTAGTTACATGCATGCAAGCATTAACTAACTGAATTCTCATTAATCTAACAAACTGTTAAATTAATCTAACTGAACTTGACTAAGTTAAACTAGGTCAACTAATCCTCTCAATATAGAACTCATCCTTAATTCCTCAATCAATGGAGCAAATCAAGGACACATTCCCCAATTAGTGGAGAAATAATTGCATGTTCTCACAAAGACTTCAAGTTTGCTT
>APFE031747265.1:0-13683 GCA_000404065.3 Pinus taeda
TACTTTAAATGGGGGACTGGTCAGCTCTGATCAAGAGGATAGGATGGGGAGTATTTCCTTTGATCTTTAGGTTGTAGGTTATGAATTGTGTTAGAATCATCTTAATCTTTCTCCATGACATTGTGGATATACTGCAACCCCAAAATTCACATATGTATAAGACAATAGGGGTGAGGAGAGTCTCGAAGAGGAACGTATTTTTACTCCAAATACAAAGATCAATTGACTTACAATTGTTTTCAAGCTCATAATAAGCTTTCCATCCTCCAACAATCTGTTTCTTGATGGTATAATTCCAGTTGAGATGATGAGGAAAGTCAATACCCAAATATTTATAAGAAGAAACCTACTCTAAGAAATTGTTATCATAAACGAAACTACCATGGTTTCTCTTTTTGGATTTAACAATCGTGAATTTAGTCTTATCAGTATTAACTGCCATATCGATCTTGGAGCAGTAGACATGAAGAGTCTTAAGTTTCTTGTTGAGGTCATCGTGGCTTTTTGCAACAAGAACAATATCCTCAGCATAATGGAGAAGAGTAAAGATTATAGCAACAAGATTGATGCCATTGCAACACGCAGTACCTAGACACTCCTCTAGCTTATCGATGTATATGCCAAAAAGGGCAGGGGATAAGGGACAACCTTGCTTAATTTTGATATTCCATTTAATGTCTTTATACCACCCTTCATTGGTCTCAAGCTTGGAAATGAGAGTCTCGTAGAGGCGGATCACAACAATCCTCAGTTCAGGAGGTACCATGATCTCTTCAACTCTCTCCCAAAGATTATCTCGAGGAACAATGTTGAAAGCTTTCCTAAAGTCCACAAAACAACAAAAGAGATTGAATTTACCATTGCGACATTCCTCTGCAATGATATTGAGAGTGACAAGATGGTCGAAAGTTGAGTGATGTATCCTAAAACCAACTTGCCATTTAGCTCTTTTACCATGATTTTCAAGTCAAATAAATAAATAAACCTTAAAATAAATTTTATAAACCATAAAATAAATATTAAACCATAACATTAATATATTTCATGGTTAATATTAAAAACCTAAAGATTTATAAATTAAAAAAAATAACATTGAATCCTATGCATTAAATTAAAATTATTATAAAATATAAATACTAAATATAATTCAACATAATATAATATAAATTATTATAATTAAATTATATTAATTTACATTATTAAATTAAATTACATTAATTAATGATTGATTAAATTACATTAATTAATTAAAATTAAATGATTATATATAATAGGGAGAAATAATGGAAAACCAGAGGAATTAGGGTGAGAGCAAGTAGGGTTTGGACTCACGGGCAGTGCCTGACAGAACTGCAAACCCCGAAAGTAGGAACGGTTGGGGCTCGGACTCACTGGTAATGCTTGCAGTTCTGCATCTCCACGTACTGCAATAGGCAAGAGGCAAAACCACAAAGGAGTAGACTCATAGAGGAATGAGTGGGATGGTAGGGGGGAGAGATCCCTTTCTACCGAAGTGTTGACGCAAATGAGATGAGCCTTCAGGGAGCAACCGACGGAAACGGGAACCGCGGGAAGGGTCTACCTACACTAGGAGTGAAATGGGAGGCTGGGCTCGGAGGAAAATGCTTGCCCAGAGAAAACAAAAAATCGACATTCATAATACGTAGTAACAAGTTGGAGTAGTACAGAGAATACATGAAGGACAATGCCCTGATTTGTAAATTTATAAGGGCCTCGCCAATTGAGAAGGAATTGATAAAATGGATTCAACAACGATGGCAGCCAAAGGGGCATATCGACCTCAAGTTGGGGGCGAAAGGGTCCTTCTCGGTTATTTTTTCTAACCTAGAAGAAAAGGAGAGGATCTTTGAAGATGAAGCATATTTCTTAAAAAATGTAGGCATGTTCATGCAATGTTGAGAGGAGTGCTATAACCCGGATCAGGAGAAGTTTCTAGCAACGCCCATTTGGGTCTCCCAATGGATTTCTTGAACCTGGAAATTATGGAACGAATAGGCAACTCGATCGACACTTTTGTCAAAGTGGCAGACACGACAAGAAAAGGTAGGTATACTTCCTATGAAAGAATATGTGTTTACATGAATATCACAAAGCCATTACCAGACTGCATAGAACTAGAATACCATGATGATGTATGGCAACAAACCCTGGATTATGAGTATATCCCATTCAAATGTAGGAGATGTCATGAATACAGGCACGTGTACTGAGCTTTCCCGCTAAACAACCCATAAAATCAGTCGCAAGGAAAGAAGATAGGAGAGGCGATGGAAAGAGAGCATGGAGATGGTTTCCAGTAAGTGCACATAAGGAGAAGAAATTTGAAACCAGCAGGGACACAAAAGGCACACCAAAATGAGGTAGAGCAATGAATCCTCAATTTATTTGCTACCCTTCAAATAGATGATATGGGGGAGATGAGCGGGAAAGACACTAAGGAGACGACGAATACTTAGCAGAAAGAGAATGAGGGCAATAAAACAAAGAGACAAAAATTCAATGAAATATAAAGAGAGCAGAATAACATGCAAATGGTGGAGCAAAATCCAATTGAAATTGACTCCCAGAAAGAACACTTTAGTGTGGAGGAGCAAGTGATCAAACAATTGCTATAGGAAGTGGTGACACTTGGATGAACACTTCATCCCAGAGGACCAAAAGCAACTCTATATGGAAACCTTTCAGCAATACAAGATAAAATAGGGATCGGTTATAATTTTCCAACCAGAACACTTAGGATCCCATGGCGGATAAGGGCAAGATCTAGGAGCCCTGGGAAAGGGGGGAAAGTAAAGGGGAAGAAGACCTATGAATGAGTCCATACAGATGGTGGGGAACTATTAGTAAACTCGAGGAGAGTGGTGCCATTATCAGAGGTATTCCAACAACCCCCAAAATTGTTGAAATGATTATTACAACTTGGGCTATAAGAGGCCTCAATATTAGAGGCAAACAAAGATACCTCAAAGAGAGATTGAAAAAGGATCGACCTAGAATTATGATCCTCCACGAAATGAAAATCAGCAAAAAAAAGCTGAAAGAGATTATGGAAAACTACAAACCCTAGTACCAATTCATGGACATGACGCAAGTGGCAGCGCGGGAGGATTGGCCATCATTTAGAACCAAGGAGAAATATGGTTCGAAGACTAGGTTAGCATTCCATGAATCCTCTCTAGGATATTTAGGTCATTGGATCCAACGACTAGGTGTTACTCACAGGAGTATACATACCCCATATACCTGGAGAAAGGAGGGATTTTCTACAGAACCTAGTAAAAATGAGAAGCCTGTACCCGGAGGATTTATGGGTGGTGGGAGGTGATTTTAACATGATCACCTCACTCACAGAAAAAAGGGGTGGCATGAGGAGAAAGAACATGGATATGGAACTCTTTGGGGACACTATAGATGAGAAAAGACTAGTTTACATCCAAACTATAAACGTGTTTCACACCTTGAATAATAGAAGAGGAGGGAATAACCAAATTGCATCTAGATTATATAGATTCCTAATCTAGTAACAAGTAATGAGTAGAGATATATTCGTTGAAGCAACAATTCTTCCTAGAATGAGCTCATACCATTGGCCGATTAGGCTAGAAGTGGATCTGAAAGCCAACCCAAAAAATTGTCCCTTCAGGTTATAAGCTTTCTATCTTAGGGACCCAAGCTTCATAAAAAAAAAAAGAGCTATGGTGGACTCAGAATAAGCAATAGGGGAGGAACTGTATGCATATGTTCCAACTAAAAATCAAAGAAATTAAAAGAAATATGGAAATGGAGCAAAAAAGACTTCAGTCACATTATGAAGGATCAGAAACAACTAAATCAAAAGATGATGGGAGTGCAACAAAACATAATACGGGAAGGGAGATTAGATGAGACAGTAGCAGAAGAGGGACGAATCATCAGACAACTAGAGGAAAGGCATAAGTAAGAAGAGATTTTGCAGAAACAGAAGTCAAGGGTGAATTGGTTAAGAAAAGGGTAGTAGAACACCCGGTTCTTCCACAATACCATGATCCAACATTGCCAGAGTAGCATAATATTCTCACTCATAGAAGTTGAGAGGAATCACAGTATGCAACATGAGGAGATGGACGAAATCCTCATAAACCACTTTAGAGACCTCCTAACAAAACCTCAAGAAGATAGAACGGAAGCAATGTAAAGAATCTCCTATCACATTCCCCAAAAGGTCACTGAAGAGAAAAATCTAGCCTTGATGAGACCAACAATGCTCGAGGAAGTGTAAGAAATTGTTAAAGGTATGAAAAGGAAATAGGCCCCAGGCCTGAATGGGTTCAGAACTGAATTTTTCCAAGCCACTTGGTCAATCAAGGGAAAAGAAATCCTGGAGGTTGTGGAGGAATCAAGACGAAATCAAAAGGTATGCCCTGGACTTAACTCCACTATTATTACTCTCATTCCTAAGACTTCAAATTTGGAAGACCTGCAGGGTTTCAAACCTATTTCCTTATGCAATGACATCTACAAAATTATAGCCACTCTTATCGTCAAATGGCTAAAGCCTTTTCTCCCTAAGATTATCTCCCCAGAACAAATAGGCTTTGTTGAAGGGAGGAAAATCCTAGACGGTCTGGTCACCTCCCAAGAAGTGGTCAATTCCCTCAAGGTCAAGAAGGTCGCAGGCATGTTGGTGAAGTTGGATCTCTCAAAGGATTATGATCAACTAATCTGGGAATCCCTAAGGAGTATCTTGAGGGCTTATGGTTTTAACCCTAGATGGATTAACTCAATAAGCACCATGATATCCACCCCTATATTTTCTATCCATCTAAACTATACCCCTATCAAAACATTCAATCGCACTCGGGGTCTCAGTGTGATCCCTTGTCTCCTTTCTTGTTTATTATTTTTGCAGAGGGATTGGGTGGATACATCAAGAAGGAAGCTCAGGAGTCCAGAATCAAATGCTTAACGATCCGGGGGAATGACCTTGCAATAACACACCAACAATTCGTGGATGATATCATGCTCTTCTTCCAAGTTTCTCCCAGAGAACCCAGAAGAATGAAAGAAATTCTGAACGCCTTTATGCAGGCATCTAGAACCCAAATCAACAATGAAAAATTTTGTACCTTCTTCTTCAATACCCAATGGAATGTAAAATTCTATTTGGCCACGATTATGGGATTTAGTACAAGTAACATCCCAACAGTGTACCTTGGAATGTCCCTATCGGAAAAGCACCTAAAATTGGCAGGATGGCAACAAACCATCCAAAAGATTCAGGGAAGGTTGGGAAACTGGGCTTTTCGATCCCTAAATCTAGCAGACAGATTATGTAGAATTTCCCACTGTAGATCACCTGATAATGCAATATACTAAAGCAAAATACTTGATCTACTTAAACAAACTTGCAAAAACTTAATCTATTTTGAGCAAGATCAAATAGAACACATATAACATAGAAGAAGAAATCATACACATGAAACACAAAAGAATACTCTAGGGAAAGCCTCAGCTAAAAACCCTGATCTTTGTATTATCATACAAGTGGAAATATCTCCAAATTACACAAAGCTATCTAGCTCTCAGTACAACCCCTCTGTTTCTCATAGACAGTCAAAGACTTCTCACAATATTTCTCCTCTGCCCTCCAAGCCTCCTATTTCCTTGTGTAGTTTCTCCTAGGGTCCAATGCTGCCACTTGTGTGAATTCACCTCTCACACAACTCAACAAATTCAGAAGTAACTGCGCAATCCTGAAGGAGATAATTCATTCTACATGGATGAGTTTCCTATATAGGAAAATTCCTCCAACTGATAGTACATTGTCCCATCCGCTGATCTCAACTGAGTCTCTGACTGAACTAACATGCATGAGTTATTTGTGAAAGAATATTCAGTTATCTGAAGTGCAGTAGTTACATGCATGCATGCATTAACTAACTGAACTCACAATCAGTTCAAAAAATTGTTGGAACTAATGTAACTGGACTTAAGTCAGTTAACTGAGCTAACTAATTACAACTCAAAGTACAACTCATCCTAATCACTTTAATCAAGGGATAACTTCTTCAATCAAAGGGGAAATTGTTGCATGTCTTCACATAGAATTCATGTCTGATTTTCTACAACTAATTAACTCAAGATGAATTAATTAATTATTTTATAAACAAATCCTAAGATCAAATTCGAATTTTAATTCTCAGTTTTATTTCAGGGACTAACTAAAATTGGAATGTATCCCGAAACACTATTTATAGAAATACTATTTTTAGCATTTCTATTTTATCATTCCTTGTTTCTATATCCAACACTGGTACCTGAAATACTATTTATAGTAATGTTATTTTTAGCATTTATTGTTGCTATTTTCAACACTGCCTCTCAACAAGAAAGGCATTCAACTCAAACCCGGTCCTGAACCTTTAGAATGTTCTGCATGCAACACTTCTCCCTAGTGTTGTTGCTCCAGCAACTCTAGAAAAAAAAAAAAAAGTCTATCCTGAATCAGAATGATGCCTCTGTCATCAAAGTCTCTGACTGCTATTGCCTTTGTCGACTGAAAAACTCTACACCTCTATACTCTTCAGTATTTGACTGCTCTAGCCTCTGTCACTTTGATCTCTGACTGCATCAATCACACTGATTCCTCCAACTGCATCTGTGTTGTTGCTCGTCTTGTCTCCCAACACTGCATCCACATTGCAACTCCTCTCATCATGTTGCATCGTGCTGCTCACTGCTGCACTGCAACTCAGTTACTGAGAAGTAAGTAACTGATCTCCCAACTGACCTCCCTGTTGGGCTAGAAACACCCTCTGATGCTGAAGCTTCCTCTGTCACTCCATCTGCATCTATCTCTACCCACTTAGCAAATCCTTCTACTCCTCGTCGGGGCTCCCGTAGCAAGGTCTAATCAAAGAGGTTGGGTACCTCAAGGATCCTACCCCTATTTCAGCCTTCTTGGGACTATCACTCCACATCGCCCCACCTCCCACCTGGAGGTATGGATGCATGTGATCCCTCTGCCCACTTGGCTCGAAATTTCCCCCTATTGGAGGTCTTCACATGAGTGGATGCCTCCACTCGATCTCCTCTTCGATTCTCTAGCTGTGGCTGCTCCACAACCTCCTAAAGTTGCTTCACCAATTTTGGCTCCTCCACAATTGTCTGGGACTTCTTCTGGCGCTGCATGTTAAGAGGTAATGTAATCTCCCTCTCAACCACCAAGTCTCCAAGAGTTTCCTTGATCCTTAAGGCTTTGAATGCATCTTGAACATCAAGAGCATACAGGTTCTTTACTCGTGAATCGATCTACTTCACCTGTCTCGTGATGATGTGTCTAAGGAAAACCTTTCCCTTACTGAAGACTACATCATAGCCTTTATCTTCCAGCATCGCGATCGATACTAAGTTCTTCTTCATTCCTGGCACATACTTCACATCTGTCAAGGTAATGTGAGCTCCATGCTCCCTCTAAAAAGAAACTGTGCCCACACCTGAAACACTAGACTTTTCATCATTACCCATCGCTATGAGTATTTGAAGGTATTTCTCCTCCAAGGTACTGAACAAACTCTTATCGTCGGTCATGTGGAGTGAGGCTCCATTGTCAAGAAACCAACCACAACTGATCATCGATGAAACCATGCATGCGATGAGGGTAAAATCCAATTCAAACTGAGAGGCCAATGCCTCACCTTCAAATCCTTCCTTGGATCCCATCTTGGATTTCTTCAATGGACAATTTGTTGTATAATGGCCCACCTCATGACAATGGAAGCATCACACTTTTGATTTGTCAAACTTCTTCCCACTATGGGAAGAACTCGATTTGGGATGAGAATCCTTCTCCTTCCCTTTCTTTTCCTTACTCGCTAAGGTGAAATTTTCTTCATCCTCCTCAGATGAAGAACCATCTTTGGTGCTTCTTCTTATCTCCTCCTGCATCAAATCCGACTAAATTCGTTCCCAATCTGGCAGTTTCTCTCTTCCATTTACCGAGTTTTGGTAGCTATGCCAGCTCTTAGGAATACTGAGGAGAGCAAGACTCACCATGTCATCATCAGTTGTCATGATCCCTACACTTCCAAGCTCATCCCTGCACGTGGTGAGCTTGTTCAGATATGTAGAGATCATGTCGCCCTTTTCACACTTGAATTTCTGAAGATTTTCTTTCAGCACTAGCTTCCTCTGATTGTTGTTGTTCTGATATAGATATTTCAATGTTTTCCACATTGAAAACGGTGTCTCCTTCCCATGGAGACTCGAGACTATGTGGTCTCAAACTCCCTCCAGAAGGATTCTCGTCGCTCTAGCCGCACATTTCTTCCATTATGCCAATTCTTGGGCATTAGCAGCTACTAGCTTAGGGACTTCTTGATCAATAAAGTCCTTCAAACCATTGTCCTCTAATACCACTCCCATGTGATCCTTCTAGGCTATATAATTTGAGCCGCCATCAAGGTCATACTCGAGTCTTAAAATGTTGAATGTCATTGGTGAAATTTGAGATGTGATAAGAATTCGAATTCTATAATCAGGAACTTCAACCTTTGAACTTCTCCCTTCTTTGTATACTATTATTTGCTTTGATCACCTTTGCTCTGATCCCATCTAAAATTTCCCATTGTAGATGACCTGATAATGCAATATACTAAAGCAAAATACCTGATCTACTTCTACAAACAAACTTGCGGAAGCTTAATTGATTTTGAGCAAGATCAAATAGAACACATATAACAGAGAAGAAGAAATCATACACATGAAACAATGAAGAATACTCTGGGGAAAGCCTGAGCTAAAAACCTCGATCTCTGTATTATCATACAAGTGGAAATATCTCCAGATTACACAAAGCTTTAGCTCACAAGCTATCCAACTCTCAGTACAATCCCTCTGCTGCTCATAGACATTCAAAGGCTTCTCACAAACCTTCTCCTCTGCCCTCCAAGCCTCTTATTTCCTTGCGCAGTTTCTCCTGGGGTCTAATGCCGCCACCTATGTGAATTCACCTCTCACACAACTCACCAAACTTAGAAGTAACTACGCAATCCTGAAGGAGATAATTCCTTTTGCATGGATGAGTTTCCTATATAGGAAAATTCCTCCAACTAATAGTACATTGTCCCATCCTCTGATCTCAATTAGGTCTTTAACTGAACTGACATGAATGAGTTATTTATGAGAGAATATTTAGTTATCCGAAGTGCAGTAGTCACATGCATGCATGCATTAACTAACTGAACTCACAATCAATTCAAAAAACTGTTGGAACTAATCTAACTGGACTTAACTCAATTAACTAAGCTAACTAATTACAACTCAAAGTACAACTCATCCTGATCACTTTAATCAAGGGATAACTTCCTCAATCGGAGGGGAAACTGTTGCATGTCTTCACATAGACTTCATGTTTGATTTTCTACAACTAATTAACTCAAGATGAATTAATTAATTATTTTGCAAACAACTCCTAAGATCAAATTCGAATTTTAATTCTCAATTTTAGTTTCGCGACTAACTAAAATTGGAATGTATACCGACATGCTATTTATAGCAATGCTATTTTTAGCATTTCTTGTTGCTATTTTCAACAGAATAGTCCTCCTAAAAGCAGTACTCCAGTCAATTCCTATCTACCAGTTATGAGGTATGGCTGCCCCCAAGGGGGCCTGCACCAAAATGGTGGATATCTTTAAAAAATTTCTATGGGGAGGGGCACAACAGAAGAAAAATGGGCTCTTATGTCTTGGAAGGGATTGACAAGGAAAAAGATGGAAGGAGGGCTTGACCTAAGAGACCCCTATACCTTAAATCAAGTAATGGGAGCAAAAATTTGGTGGAGATGGCTCGGTGGAGGATGGGATCTATGGAAACAAATTTGGAGAAGAATGTATAATATGCTAAAGAGTAAGGAAGAAATCCTATAGTATAGGGATCCACCCAAAGGCTCAGCCATATGGAACTTAGCAAGAAAAAACCGTGATCTCATTTCCGAGCATCCTTTCTGGGAAATTCAAAATGGCAAATCAACGAGATTCTGGCAGGATTCATGACAGCAAAGAGAAAGACTAACAGATGAGCAATACCTTCGAGATATTTATCGATTCACCAATGACAAAAATATTCAATATGTAGAAAAATTATGGACCAAAGGGCAAGGGACGGGAAATTGAGAAAATGGAAATAGATAGAAGAATGGGGCTAGGGTATAGAGACAAAGAAATGGATAGAGTTTGACAAAGAAATGAGAACAAGACAAATAACAACTAGCATGGGCTTGGATATCTTGAGATGGAGACAATAAAAAAAAGGAACTTTTGCCATCAAAGAAGCTTACGAACTAAAAGTAGAACAAGAACAAGATGGCCAAGCACTGCTCCGGGGAAAAATCTAGGAGGGAGGATGGTAGCCTAAGGTATTACATTTCCTCTTGCTAGTTTGTAAAGGGAGAATCCTTACCTGGGACCAGCTATAGAATAAATTAATGCAAGGTTCGTCATTCTGCTCAATGTGTCGGCAAGACATAGAGGACATAGAGTATATGATGAACTCGTGCCCATTTGAAAACCAGAAATGGGACCAAATTCAACGAGTCTTCAGAAGGATGGATAGGAACAGTCAAAGCATAAAGGAAACAATATAGATATGGTGCAACAACATCTTCTCAAGCCCTGTCCTAAATCGAGCGTGGGGACTAGCATTGGGATTCAACCTCTGGGCCATCTCGAAAGAACGAAATTGTAGAATTTTCAAAAACAAAACCTCAACACAAGATTAGGTGTGGGAAGGATTAGTAAAAAACATTAGGGAAATGATTCTAGTAGAACAATGGAGTCCAAAAGACTGGTAAGTTCCTCCTCATGAAGTAGGAATACTCCGCCGTCTGAACTTAACCAAGGAAATGGTATCCCCAAATGCATGGAAAGCAGGAAGGATGAATATCGATTCCCCGATGCACTTCACTTTACCAGGAGAAGGATTCATCAAGATGAACTTCGACGGGGCCTCAAAAGGGAACCGAGGAGTAGTAGGATTAGGTGGCATATTCACAGATAACCAAGAAACGCGGCTCATATATGCAGATTTATGTGGAATCGCAAGTAACAATGAGGCAGAATTCATAGCAGATGGACAAGGATTTCGAATAGTTGTAAGAATGGGATACAAAAATTTGGTGGTGGAAGGTGACTCCATCTTGGTCATAAACATCGTGAGGAAACTCAACAATGGCACATCATGGGACAAACTGAGCCAAAGTTGGAGAACAACTCGCCTTATTCAGGAGATAGGGGAGCTCATACACAAGTTCAATTATCTAATGATGAGCCATGTAAGAAGGGAAGGGAATAAAGAAACAGATTTCTTTGCCTACTGTGGTTGCAATCAACAACATGGCCCAATGGAAAAATTATGGCCAATACAACCTAGGGATGATAGACTAAAATCCCTAGAGGACATCCTCCAGCAAGACTCCCAAAACAGCTAGGAAACTGAGAATCCAAACAAATATACCCCCTATCGGGGTGCGTGCTCTAGTCACAAGAGGACAAGGGACATATATGGTAGTTATGATGTTTAAAGGCAGGGTATCACCCACTACCCCCCACACGCTCATGGTGATGGGTGTGGTGGCCTCCCGCATGCTACCTGACAGAGGAGATGGGAAAAGTGGCAAGCATGGCCAGGATAGAGAAGGAGGTAAGGCGACTAAGGCAGGTCGGGTGATGTGACAGAGTAAAGTTGAATGGGAATATGAAATAGTTCAGGACAAAGAAAGGAGTATTGTTGAGATCACTGGTGGATGGAGAAGCGAGGGCGCAAGTCTGTGAAGCTACCAACAACAGTTTCAGTAAAGCACTCCTGGGTATGTATATTGGCCTTTCAAGCCCCTTAATATGGCAACTATGTTAATTTATGGTTGGGGGGTGTGGGAGATGATAGGGGAGGGAAATTGGGGGGATGGCTCGAGAGACCAGCGTAAGATGGGGGAGATAGTGATCACGCTTGGGCCAGAGGAGAAAGCCCTGAGAGAATCCTAGGGTTGGGAACTAGAGACCCCTCCTGTGAGCAAGCGAGACAGTTGGTATCCCAATGCGGGTGGTGAGACTGAGACTAAGCACGAGCGATGGCCGTGAGAGGGGCAGAGAAGTGAGGGAACGCTTCTGGCCATAGGAGTGATGTAGCAAAAATGGGTAGAGGGCCGAGGGAAGGCATTGCAATTGGGAGTGACGGTAACTCGGGTCAATGGGCTGGTTATGAGAGCAGTGAGCGTAAACTAGGTTTGGCACTGTGAAACTACTCTTGTGTGTAGGCGTGAGGATTGCGACAACTATGGGGGTGGTGAGGCAAATGCAAGGAAGGAGAGAAAGAAAAGTGGGTGGCAGAAGAGTGGCGCAGCTACACTAGGCAGAGGAGTGGCAATGCATCTTGGGGTAGAGAGGTACCTCAGCAGAGAAAATCTCGATGGGAAGCATGAGGGGAGGGGCACCCATATCAAGCTAGAGAGGCATGGGACCACGTCCCGTGAGCTAACTCATTTCGCTTGTGAACAGGTAGGGAATAGCGAAGAGATGGCCTGGCCTGCATATGGGAGAGGATGTGACAGAAGGCGGAGGGAGTCGACTCGAGCCGTAGACCCGAGAACTTCGGAACCTAGACAGGGGAGGAAGCCTATAGAACACATCATTAGTGAAGTGACAGAAGCTTACAGGGAAGGAATGGATGTAGGCATCTGTAAGCTTTCAGACGAATGGGAGGAAAAGATCAAACAGGATGATGAATCCAAAGAGGAGATGGAGAATTGGCAAGCAATGATCCCGGATCCCAGGAATACCAGGGGCAGATTCACCTAGTTTAAACATACGCTCTATCTGTATTGGCTCGTGAAGAGCCTGATGGGGAGGGCAATGGAGCAAATTTCAGTGGGGATGGATATGACCCTCCATGACATGCCCAATTACAAAAGGGACTTGCAGGCCATCCAATTTTAGTTGTGCAAGCATGGCATCCACCTTGACCAAATTTAAAGGCACATCCCTTGCATTATTGAGCTAGTTGATATGCCTCGCGACTCATCCAAAGACCTGGCTCCGGTTGAGTCTCCCTTAGAAGGACAACATGATTACTGTGTTCCTTGGATGTTTTTTTGTTTCTTGCGGGTAGCATTTACTTTTACAGTTGCATGCTTATGAAAGATAGACTTAAAGGCTCTTAACATGATACTGATATGTATATAGGTTGGGTAGAACGAATCATACTATATTGTTTTTGGATGGCTTATAACAATGATAGGTGGCCAACATACTTGGTTTCCCACCGGGCAAGTTGAGACTGCCTATCTCATATATGTGGTCTAAAGTTGTGTTTTATAAATAGAAAAAGAAGGTCGTGCCAAGCTTAACAAAAAAATGATGTTATAAATATATTTTATATAATGAGTTAAAATTTATTAAATTCAAATTTAAAATATAGCGATTCTTAGGGGAAAGGGTACAATTTCTAGTGCCATCACAATATAAAGATATAGTGTTAAGCAATCTAGCCCTTGTAATTTATGTTATGGTAAATGGAGTAAATGCAATTTGGATAAAATAATTAATCTAATATTCAATGTAGAATATAAAAATAATGAATCATATGAATTTGTTTTATTAATTATTTGGAATGATAATTTTATATCCT
>APFE031747267.1:0-14196 GCA_000404065.3 Pinus taeda
CCCCCCCCTCTCAGCATTATTTCCAACAAACTTTGACACAACAGAAGATCATGACTCAAGCTGAAGCATTAGATATTGTGATGAAGCTGGAAGCTTCGTTGATTGGGGATACTCATGAAGGATTACAGAAGATACCAAATCAGTTAGCCACTTTGACCATTGAATTGCAGGATCTTAAGAAAGGTAAGGATACCATATCAGAAGTATGGTGTACAAAATGTAAAGTAGAGGGTCATTATAAGGATCAATGCCCTATGTACAAAGATTATTTGCAAAGTCGAGCACCTAATCCAGTAAACACGGGCTCAAGTTTATGGTGCAAAATTTGTAGAATGGTAGGTCAACATCACTTTGAGGAGTGCTACCTGTTACAGAAGTACGTGCAGACTCCAAAGTATATAATATGCAACTTATGTAGATCAGTAAGCCATGATGAGAATAATTATTGAAGTTGTGACTTAATGATGGAGCGCATCATTGATACTTATAGACTACAAGTTGAAGGACATACACAAGAGGAGCTAGGCCAGCACGTTGGTCGAGGAGGTTTTCAAGGACGAGGAGGAGGAGCTGGTTGAGACGTGGCTAGTTTATCTGTTATAACTGTGGACAGGTAGGACACTTTGCAAGGGATTATCAGAACCCTATGCTAACCTACATCTACTGTAAGTCTTTTGGTCATGTCATAGAAGAATATCTCGTTTTGATCACGAAGATGCAAGAGAAAAGGAACCAACAACCTACATCAAACATTCAAATGATGACTGTTGAACCAAGAGAAGATGAACCTTGCATCAACATAGTAACAAGAAGTGGAGCTTCGATAGGAGACAACAAGGATAAGAAGAAAGTAGAAGAGATATGGGTAAGAAAGACTGTAGAAAAGGCCCCTAGGTTCAGTATCCACAAGGGAAAAGAAATGTTCATGGAAGTGAAGCAAGGTTTCCTGGATGTTGGGGCTTCAACATCTACTATTCAACAGGAGTTAATACCAAAGAAAGTTGGTGAAAAAGTGTCTATTGTGGAAAAAAAGAACTAGACACAGTTATTTTGAAATCATTTTTACAAACTTCTGTGAAGTTATTGAGAAATCAGTACATTGTTGAAGGACTCCAAGAGCTTAATATAGACCCTTGTGCTGATAAAGAGGTATCGCAAAGTGATCTGTGCATAGTGAACAATTTACACCGATACTAGAAGAGAATGGGGAAGGAAATGAGATTAATTTTGCAGATCGGGGAATACGATATGGATCAGGTAATCTTGGATTTAGGATTTGATGCCAACGTGTTGCCTAAGCAGATGTGGGAGTTAATGGGAAACACAAAAGTGCAATGGTCACTGATACAGTTGAGAATGGCCAACTAATAGAATATTGTCCCTATGGGAAGGTTACCAAGCATCATAGTGGATATTGAAGAAGTTCGAACCCTTGTAGACTTCGAAGTGATTGAAATTTTAGATGATAGTAACCCCTACCCATAATTTCTTAGATTGGAATGGGATTTTGATAATGCAGCAATCATCAATTTGAAGAAGAGATAAATGGTGTTTGAGAAAGATTATAAGAGGGTCATTCTCCCTCTGGATCCCTCAGAAGGAGTGCGTTATAAAGAGCCTGTCTGGGATGAGTATTGTGACGCAGATGTCGACAACCTTTATCAAATAACTGCTAAGGAGGAAGTTTAGATTAATCCCACTCCAGATGGAAAATAGGGTTGGGAGCAGGATAGTTCCTGTACTTCAGATTCTGAGGAAGAGTTGGAAAATTGGAAGAATAGGTTATATGAAGTATCTACCATGAAATAGCTTCATTGCATCACTTATGAGGTATGTGACTTGCGTTATTATGATGGGATCAGAGATGTAGGCCTGTTTCTTCATGAATATGATCAAGAAATATTGAAAGAACAAAGGTTGAAATATTTAGAGGTAGCGTTGAGGTCTACACCTGCTAGATGGTGGGGTACTCATAAAATCAATATAGCATATTGGCAACAGTGTCGAAGACTAATGTGGATCAGGTTTGGTTCAATCAACACATAAATTGAAGTAAAGTATGATGGTAAGGTTGATCCTTGGGAGCATATTCAGCGTTGCACTTCGGTTTGGAAAAAAAATCTAGAACAAGAATGGGTGCATGGGTTTATCCACACCCTAGAAACCATTCCTATGAATTGGTATCTTGAAATAGAACTGCGCCATGGAACTGTGAACTGGTCAGATAGTTGATGGGTTCATTCTGACATTCAGTTTTGAAGATGATTGTCTGTGTTTGGATTCGGCTCTTCATGTGATCAAAGTGAAGATTTTTTAGAATGAAGCTCTGATAATTAGATGACATGATTAGGTTGTGCGTTACAGAATGCATTTGAATGTTATAATATCACTACCGAAGAAGATGAAGATCCACGCGACATTGATATACCAAAATCGGAAGGTCATCACAAAGTTGTTGGGCCACAACCAGAAATACCGAAAATAACGCAGCCAGTAAAAACACAGAAAGTGAATATTGACATAGAGGAGTGCAACATTTATTTTGAGTTTCAAGGAGTTAGACAGTTATTTTTTAAGACCCATTTCCATGACAGGAATATGGAATTCAAGTCAATAATAATAACACACTCTTCTACCCTTAATATGGGTTGTGGGGTGGATGGGGTATGTTACATTCTTAGTGCAACAATATTTTTTTAGGTAATATTTTTCAAAGATGTTCATCATTGATTTAATTTTGAACTTGACATCTTATTATCCCTGCTGCGACAGGTATTACGTATTCGATAATACGTTGAAATTGAATTAATTTAGTGTTGACAAAAACTAAACCACCCATATGTAAAGTTAGACATTAAAAAATCAATAATTTTATTTTATTTTTATTTTATTTTATTATTTATTTTTATTTTTTAATTTGATTTATTCACCTTCTCATTGGTTAAAAAGGATGGAGTCTTATTAAGCATCATTATTTATGTTTCCACTACTGTACCCATCACATCAATACATGTCAGAACATCGCCCAAAAATTTACACTTAATTGCGAGCCTACAACGCAAATTTATTCACCTTCTCATTGGTGAAAAAAGGATGGAACTTTATTAAGCCATCACTATTTTGTAAGAAATCTGGACACCACATATCTCCACAATGGTATGATATTGTCCACTTTGGGCCTAAGCCCTCATGGATTTGTTTTTGGGCTTTACCCTAAAAGGCCTCATACCAATGGAGATATTTGTCCATCCTTATATACCCATGATCCTCCCCACTTCTAGTCAATGTGGGACTTTGGTCGTATACCCAACAATCCTCCCCTCGAACAAAGGACCATCAAGCCTCCCCTCAAACGATTATCCATCCGTCCACTCTCTACCAACTAGGATTCTCCGCTCTAATGCGTTGGAAGCACACGCCTTACATGGAGCACCACCTGCCTCGAGAGCTTGCTCTATCCTAGGTCAGCTCCTCTTCAACGTGTTGGTACCAGGACACGTCCATGAAGATTCCGGAGCACACCGCCTGTCTAACCAAGCTCATCCACGGATCCCATCATGATATTACGAGGGCCCACCACCTTCGTTCGGCATTCCGAGGATTCATCCACTTGGCTAACTTTGGAACTTGGCTCTGATACCACTTGTAAGGACTCTGGACACCACATATCTCCACAATGGTATGATATTGTCCAATTTGGGCCTAAGCTCTCATGGATTTGTTTTTGGGCTTTACCCCAAAAGGCCTTATACTAATGGAGATATTGTCCATCCTTATATACCCATGATCCTCCCCACTTCTAGTCAATGTGGGACTTTGGTCGTATACCCAACATATTTCTGTTGCCACTATTGTACCTGCCATACCAGTACATGTCACAACATCGCTTGAAAATGTAATTGGATTAAATAATTTATAATAAGCATTTAAGAACTAAAGCATTTGCATGATATAAAATAATTTACGCTTAATTGCAAGCCCGCAATGCAAAGTTAAGTAGTAATTAATTTGCTAGCATTAATTGAGTTTATTATACAACATATCTTACACTTGGATTCCCATTTGTAATCATAATGTTAAAAAAATAGTTTTGATGCTTATTATCATATAGTTAATCTTTTGATGTTAATTGAAACAGATAGATTACAACTTTTTAATTGCTATTTTGACCAAATGAAATGTAACCTCATCCATACCAATATCTAAATCATATTAGTTTCGCCATAACATATTAGGCTCGTTAGAAAATACATATTATGTACGACACATTTAACATTAAGGTTAGATAAAAAGTTATATTTAGTGACTTTGGTTGGAAATATATCATTCTATATATCATATTTTATACATTAAGATTATATTTAAATATAATTAATTATATTTTTTATTAGGTTTTTTTGTTAAAAGTTAATGGTTGATTAATGGGTAGTATTAATTATGGAAAATTATATACAAATATGGTCAATCAAGATTAACTATGATTAGTGATAATCAATCAAGATTAACCAATGACAAACATGAATATCTAGATTAGGGCGAGAAGTTATATAGATAATTGTGTCATACATTACATAATAGGGTTAGAATCAACGAAAAACACCCATAGTGACCGTTGTAATTGATACTAACCATGTTTATATACCAAGTCAATTATAGTCAAGTATGTTCAACCATCATTACTAGTTAAAGGGATAGTGAAGTAATACTATAAAAATAGCATATTAGAGAAACATTCAAACATAAAGGCATATATAGTAACAAGGAAAATCTCTTAGACTTTACAACTTAAGTGAAAAAATTTCCGGATTATAATGAGTTAATTTTTTATGGGGGGCTCTAAAGCGACTGATGGCCGCAGGACTTAGGGCATGGTCGAGGGATCGAAGGCTGCGGCTGATAGGGCCAAGGGCCTAAGGCTAGTCAGCAAGGTAGGTGCGGAAGGGGAAGCAGTCGTAAGCAAAGGAGATCTGAGCAAGGTGGGGTTGGCGATCCAAGGCTCCAGAAGAAGACACTTGGCAGGAATTGGAAGGATCAGGACGGCGCAAGGACGGACAGCAGTTGAAGGCTAGAACAACTGGAGATACTACGACTGTTGGCTCAGGAAACCACTTGGGCCTGTCACCGGGGCGACATAGCTGTCGCGATCTCCGCCTAATCCGAGGCTTTACCTTGTAAATGGAAACTAAGTAGTCTGTGCTGGTGGTTTTTAGCGGTTAATTAGGCATTAATCATGGTAAACTCCAGCGAAACGGTCGAGCTTGACCCTGAACCGGAAGATATCCTATCGGTTTGGGGTAAGGACTTAACAATGTAGAACATAGAGCATTTCTTTGGAGCTAGCAGGTTTCACGGGACATTGAAGGAGGGACCGGAGCTGATCGAAGCATGGAAGAATAGTTCTGCGCTCGATATTTTGAAAGGAAATTGGGGACTGGTAGAGCAGAGAATCCAGGAGGACTAGGCCTACAGCAATCTCCAAGAACCAAGATCACTGAAGGAGGACTTCCCTCGGGACGAAGACTTTAGGTTATCACAAGTAAGTAATCCGACAACCCTAGCTCATGCTCAGTTCCATTTTGGAGGCCTGGAAGATGTAGTCTTTAGCCAGGGCACTAAAAATTGGTACTGGCAAAGCTCGATCAACGAGCTCAAATCGGATTTAGGGCCGGATAAGGAAGATAGACCACAAGCAGTAATGAGATCTACATTAGCAAAGGCCAGGGCAAACCCTAGAGGGAACCCGGAGACAGAGGGATGCAAAACGGAGGAGGGTCGTAGAAAGGATGGATCGGGAGGCCTTGCAGTAAGGCAGCCAAAGGAGGTGGGGGTCAAGGAAGGAGTAGTTGAAGGAGCAGGGCACAGGAAGGCAGTAAGGGATAGTGAGGCTGAGACCCTTCCAGGACTTGAGCGGGCAGGTAAGAAGGATTTCACGCAGCAAACGGAAGAGACAGAGGGGGTAGTTGATGGACAAGGTAGAGAAGAGGCCATTGGCGATAGGCAAGCTGGAGAAAAGAGGAAGAAACAGAAACTAATTAAGAAAAGCACATAAGCAAATCTGGTCCTTGGAGTGGACGTTCAAATCAAGGAAGCGATGGAAGTGGCGGAAAATACATTGGTAGGTCGAGCTAGAGGGAAGAATTTTTTGGCCCAATTCATCCAGAAATGGGCAGACTAGCAATGGCAGGTGGACTCAAGGAATTCCTTCAAAGTTTCAGTGCTAGCAAAAGGTTGGTTCATGATCCAATTTGAAAATAAGGATATGGTGCACTGGGTGCTGGCGAGAAATTGGGCTTTTGGGAATTGGCCCGTTCTTTTTAGACGATGGACTCCTCTGTTCGACGCATAGCGAGAAAAGGTAGACTCATTCTTGGTTTGGGTTCGCACTCCTGGGTTGCCGCCCTTTCTATGGGTTGAGTCAGTCTTCAGGTCTATTGGCAATACGATTGGCTCCTATCTGGAAGCAGACATGTCTTTCGTTGAAACAAGAAATAAAGCAATGGCACGAATACTGGTAAACCTCAATCCTGGGAAACGACTCCCGGGAAACATAAAAATTCAGTATAAGGACCTTGTCTTTGATCAACTGTTGGACTATGAACACCTGCCATTCAGGTGTGATAGTTGCCATGAGTATGGGCATTTGGCAAGGGACTGTCCCCTGGGGCTCCGGCGCAGAAGGCGACAGAGGAAAGATGAAGAGATTCGGTTGAAAGGGAAAGAGACAACACCAACGACAGAGGCGCCTCAAGTGGAGGACGACATGGAGGTGGAGAGGCCCAAGGAACAGAGGGCTTCGGAATAGGTTCAGACCATGAGTTAGGGAGCGGAAGGAGATCCCCCTATCAATTTCAACAAGGGTCACCCGGAAGCAGTGCATGAAGGATCGAAGGGTACGCAATTGGACTTTTATTTTCCTTCTTTGCATTCTCAAAATGAAGTAAAAGAGGCATGCTTAAATTCAGATCTGCATAATCATGCATCTATAGATCAAAAAGGGGTTGAAATCATTACTGAATCTATACCCAAAATCAATATGAACTGTGAAGGGACCTCAAGTGATATCAGCAAAAGTGAAATTAAAATCCCTGTTCCCAAACTTGAATGAAAATATAATTTGCGCTCCCTTGACAAAAGACCGGCATTCGGAGAACCAATCGGAGGTTTAGGAATGGAGCTTCCTCAGACCTCCAGGAAGAAGTCAAGGGGGCAGAAGTCTTTTCTTTCGAAAGCCCAAGTAAAAGCAAAATATGATATGGAGGATGGAAAACAACTGTCAATTCCTGGGGTGCTTAGAGCGGCGAAACCCTGTGAGGAGATACCAAAATGATCTATCTTTCATGAAATTGTAGGGGTTTAGCCAGTAAACCCAAAAAACTGGCGTTGAAGGAGATGGTGCAGTGATATAATTCTGATCTCCCCATGTTGCAGGAAACTCTAGGGTCAAGTTCTGAAGTAGTGACCTCTTTATGCTCCTTATTCCCGGGGTGGCAGTTTCAAGCGTTGGACTCAAGTGGTCACTCAGGAGGGGTGGCTTTAGGAATCAGAGAAGGAAGATTGAAACTATTAAATTCGTGGGGATTGTACCACAGGCTGGGGATGGAAGTATTGTCCCCTAAATTCGATGGCCTGTTGTCTTTCTTAAATATATATGGGCCATGTCAGGAGAGGGTCTCTTTCTGGAACAGCCTCCTGGCCAAACCTGTGATGAGTAAACAAAACCTAATAGTAGGAGGAGATCTAAATTTCTCCATTGGAAACGCGAAAGCATGGGGACCTTCAGCTAGAGAATATCCCTTATCGGAATTCTTTCAAAATGCCCTCACTTCGCATAAACTGATTGATGCAAATCTGTCAAAACTAAAGCCTACTTGGAGAAACCGCAGAACAGGGGAAGCTCGAATCGCTAAAATACTAGACAGATTTCTCTTATGTGAGGATCTGGCTTCCAGAATGCCGATGTTCCGACAGTGGATAGGAGAGGGAGGAAATTTGGATCATTTCCTGATCCTTCTTGATCTTTCCAAGCCTCCCTTTAAACCAGCAACACCTTTTAAATTCAATGTAGTATGGATGTAGGAGGAATCATTCAGAAATCTTTTCAATGATACCTGGAAACACCCAAGCAGAGATGTATTGGAAGATAAGAGCTTCCTTTTCATGGAAAATTTGAAAAGGATGAAGAAGGCAACAATGGACTGGGCCAAAAAAAGGAAGCAAAAGCAAAATGAAGCAATAATCAGTATCAACAAGGAGCTTGGGGAACTAGAAAAACCTGACTCAACTGGTTATGAATCTCAGGAGTCGAAGGACAAGATTTTGTTGTTAGGAAAGCAGAGAAGTCAATTATTTTGGACAAAGAGGAAGAATGGAGGTTAAAAAGTAGGGCGACCTAGCTGCTGGCTGGAGATGAAAACACAAATTTTTTTCACAACTATGCAAAAGGTAGGAGAATAATGAATACTAGCTGGAAGCTAAAAGATGAAGAGGGTAGAGAGGTTAATACTTTTGAATCACTCTCACTCATGGGGAAGAACTACTTTCAAAATCTTTTTTTCTTAGCAGAGAGAGACGACATTAGCGGAGGTTATAAAAACGGCGCAATGTTTCCCTCGTTATGTGGAGGAGGATGAAGCTGAAGGTCTACTGGGGGCAGTTACCTCTGAAGAAGTGGGAATGTAATTAAAACTATGGCAAAATATAAAAGTCCTGGGCCTAATGGGTGGCCTATAGAATTTTTCCAACAGTTTTTTTATCAGGTTGGCTCAGAACTAACTGATGTGTTTGAGGAATCCAGAAGGAAAGGGACGATATATGCGCCTTTTAATTCAACTTTTATAGCCCTTATTCCAAAAAAAGAGGACCCTGAGTCCTTTGAAGATTTTAGACCCATTTCACTATGTAACTGTGTTTATAAAATCATAGCAAAAACTATAGTTGCTCACCTAAAACCAATTCTGTCTAGATGTATCTCAAGCAAACAATTTGGTTTTCTGGATGGGCACCAAATCCATGAAGCTATAGGTGTGGCCTAGGAGACTATTCATAGTGTGAAACTGATGAAAAAGAAAGGAGCAGCGGTGAAAATTGATATGTCAAAAGCATATGACAAAATCAGTTGGACCTATCTTCGAATGTTGCTAACTCATCTGGGTTTCAAAATCAATTTTATCAACTGGATTATGGGATGTATTACCAATGTCAGCTTTGCGGTACTTATAAACGGGGCAGCCTCTCCTTTCTTCAAAGGGCAAAGGGGCTTAAGACAAGGATGCCCATTGTCTCCTTTACTCTTCTTACTAGTTGCAGAAGGGCTGAGTTAGCTAATGTTAAAAGCCAAAAGGGAAAGAACAATAAGAGGACTGGAGGTGGCTGTCAACCTTTTTATTACGCATCTCCTATTTGTAGATGATATATTACTCTTCAGTAATGGAAGCCTGACAAAATTTAATAAGATAAAGGAGATCCTTGAGTTGTTCATGAAAGCAACTGGGATGCAAGTCAACTACAGGAAATCATAGCTCATGATGGAAGGTCTAAATAGATAGGAGATAAGCCAGATTACTGCTGTCCTTCCTTTAGAGGTAACAAAGTTTGGGGACCCTTTCAAATATCTGGGGTTCTGGCTGAAACCGGATAATTATAAAAAGCAAGATTGGAATTGGTTAGTAACGAAGATTAAAACCAGGATTTCACACTGGAGCTTTAGGTGGCTATCCAAAGCAGGAAGATTAACTCTAATTAAATCAGTCCTTCTAGCAATTCCTGTATACTGGGTTGTGCTGACTTGGGTGCCCAAAGGAATCCTGGAAAAGATAAGAAGAATATGCAGCAGATTTTTATGGGTAGGATCCAAGGAGGAGTTTGTGCTCCCGTGGGTTGCCTGGGAAAAGGTGGCTAGACCAAAAGAATGGGGAGGATGGGGAATAAAAGATATAACTTCTTTTGGAACCTCACTAGCAGCTAAATCAGGGTGGAGAATTATCAAAATGGAAAACCTTTGGACAAAAGTGGTGAAGCGGAAGTACATTACCCCAATCCTCTTGAAGACTGGATTAGGAATCCAGAAAAGAAAGGAGGGAATGTGTCGATTATATGGAAGGCGACTATCGATGCCTTCAAAATTATTGAACAAGGACTGTCTTGGCAGATTGGAAACGGTGAAAACATCTGCATTAGAAGGGACCCTTGGGTGGGATGTAATGAGAATTATGCTATATCCCTTAGCCTAATCAGACACCTTGATTCCAAAGGAATACTGTATCTAAACCAGGTGGAGAAATTAGGATCCTCATCCATATGGGGACAAGCTTGGAAGTCAGGAGAGGAATTGGATCTTCACCCTCGTTGGTGGAATGATTGGGAGATCTTCAAGCAAGAACTGTCCAGATCAAATGTTAGGCTCAAGGACAAACCAGATCAACTGGTATGGTCTCATGCGGACTCTGGCAGCTATTCCCCAAAATTTGGATATAAGTTTCTAATGACCAAAAAAGGATGGGAAGATTCGGAATGGTGGGTGAAATCGTTATGGAAGTTAAAGTGCCCTGCTAAAACAAAACTGATTTTCTGGTGTATATTGAAAGGGAAAGTCCCCACATGGGACATCATGCAAGTCGGATTCAAACAAGGGCTGGGAAGATGTCCTTTATGTAAAAATGACTCAGAATCTATAACGCACCTGTTCATTGGCTGTCTTATAGCTAAAAAAGTATGGTTGGAGGTAGAGAAACATTTTCAGATGCGTATGTCTTGGGAAGGGGACAATATTGCGGAAGGTTGGCACAAGTGGTGGCACCACATTCCAGTTCAGAAGCTAAGGATTCTGCCACCTATTATATGCTGGGGCATCTGGATTGCAAGGAATAGAAGCATTTTTCAGGACAAGGGAACTTCAGTGGAATCAATTGTTGTTCAATGCTCATCAATCTACTCAAACATCTCGGATTCAGAGGAGGAAAAGACGCCCTGAAAGGTTGAAGAAGAAAAAATCAAGGATGGAGTGTCATGGGCTTACTTTGACGGAGCCTCCCAAAATAATAAAGTTGGTGCAGGGATAATTATTCACCTAAACAAAAGTCACTCCCTTAAAGCTTCCATAGGTTTGGGTAGTGGCTCTAACAATTTTGTAGAATTATCTGCTCTTAAGCTCCTTCTTCGCTGGTTGATTCACAGAAACACCTTCACAATTCAGATTTTTGGGGACTCGCTAAATGTTATCAAATGGATAAATGGTCAAAGCAGTTGCCATAATTATATTTTGCATCCCCTTTTAGAAGAAATACAAAACTTGAAATTATCTTTTAACAAATTTTCCATTCAACATATATACAGGGAACAAAATGGCTCTGCAGACAAGCTTTCTAAAGACGGTCTTCAGCAAGTTATGGGCAGCTGGAGAATAGTGGAAGAAATCAATGGAGAAGACCATTTTTCGAACCAGCCTCCTTATGCTCGGAACACATAATCAATGGCACATGGCTGATCTGACATCACTGTTTTTTGCTTTCTAGAATATAGTTGAAAATGGAAAATCGGCCTCATGATTTTTTTTTATGTTTTTATACAAACTTTTTTTGTATAGGGCTGTTTTCCTTGATAGAGGAAGCCCATAAAAAGAAGAAAGTAGCCGATTTTAGTTAAAAAAACTCAAGGAACCATGGGCTCCGTTTTGAAAAAAGGGAGAAAGGGAGCTGTTATATCCTCCCTTGAGGAGGCAAAGCTCAATATCTGAATAGTTTTTTGTAGGCTTATATATGTATTACAACAAAATGAAAGTTGCAAGATGTATATGTAACTTTTTATTACAGTAATAAAAAGTTCGTTTTTTTCTCTGGAAAAAAACAAGTGAAAATTTTTCCATTTAATTAAATAATTTTAAATCTACTTGCATGGATATATACAAAATTAATTATAGTCAAGTATACTCAACCATCATTGTTAGTTAAAAGGACAGTGAAGTAATACTATAAAAATAGCAAATTAAAGCTACATTCAACCATAAAAATATATATAGTAACTAGGAAAATCCCTTTCACTTTACAATTTAAGAGAAAAAAAATTCACTTAATTAATACTATTGCAATTAAATTAAAATGGAAAGTCTTCCATATCACTTTTCTAGTGAATGTAAAAAATAAATAATATTAATATAAACTATTTTTATTAAATTTATAAATACTCATTTAAAAAAAATGTAATTATATGATTAACATTTATACAAATATGTCACACTGTTAGAAACACTTAGCACTCATTGCATTTGGTGATGCTCATATGGTGAAGAAGTGAGATTGAAATCAATGAAATGAATCACATAATGTCAATCATCACTTCTGGGGCTTGCACCCCATAACCAGGACTTCCCGCGAGGTCACCTATCTTAGATTGCCCTTTGACTCAAACGGGCTTAATTGTGGAGTTTTCCCCACAATCAAACCCCCACTTAGCTTGCTACCTCAATTGATTTATTTTTAACTTGCTAACTGTGATTTATTTTTATTTTATTTTCTTTATTTATTATTTATAAATTCTAATTACATGATTATTTACAAATATAATTTATTACGTTAATGGAGGTAAAGTTTATAATTCTCATCCTAAAAATAAAGATATGAAACAAATTAAGTAAATAATTTTAATCTCACAATTATAAAATAAAATTAATGGATCTTTGACTAAAAATTAAACAACCAATATGTAAAGGTCCATATTAGAAAACCAATATAATTTTTTTATTTCTATTTTTAAATTTGATTTATTCACTTTCTAATTGGTGCAGAGGGATTGGGTCTTATTAGGCAATCATGATTTCAGCCGCCCCTACCTGTACTTGTCATACCATATAATCCTTCACCTTTGTCAACATGGACATGACGTTTCCTATGTAATTGTATTAATATTAATCAAAGATCCAGATTCAATTAATTTTCAAGGGTTTGTGAATCCATTCCAAACCTCCACCTTGTCCACATGGACATGACATTTCCTATGTAATTATGTTACTATTAATCAGAGATCCAAATTCAATTAATTTTCAAGGGGTCGCTATTCAATAAAAAATTCAATACGTGACATTACATTAATGTCAATAATCATTGATGAGAGATCATCTTGTTGGGGATGAAAATTGTTGATTTTGCATCAAGATGCTATTAAAAGAGCGAGTTCACCAAGACTTTAAATGAACCCAGGACTAGAAACGCTAGGTAAAAGTTTGCTTGGAGTCCAAAATGTTTTTCAAATTATTTTGACAAGCTCTCTCAAAATTTCAGGTTGATACAAAGAAGTCACAAGTCATTAACACTTTTAAGCATTTATAAGTCACAAGTCATTAATACTTTTCCGCATTTATCACAAGGTAACGTGGTTCTCGTGAGGTATGTAAGGCTAAATTAAGGCCTTAACAAATATTTTGACTATCTCATTTCTACCATTTTTAAAACAAGAATTTACTTTAAATTAAATGTCAATATGGGATCTTAACCTTTGTACATGACAATTAATCTTTTAAATGGCATTTTAAGTAATACAAATTGTGATTTCAAAGATTTTCTATTTATCCAATTTTAATAAATAGAATGTTATCTATCTAGTTATCTTACATCAAACGGCCTCTATTTATAGAATCACTTTATGCTTTCGGTCTCTTTTAACAAGAAAGGAAAAGAAAAAGAAAGTATTTTTATTTTTCCTTAATCCTATAAAGTAAATTAAACCATTATTAAACAATATTATTAAATTAAGTAATTAAATAGATATGGTGTATGTAAAAAATGTATAATACGTTGTATATTGTATATATATATATATATATATTCAATTATTTTTGGGAATATTAATACATTTTAATTAAAAAACAATTATAACAAAGAAGATATGCATTTAAATGATATACATTTCACTCCACTGTTTTAAGTTATTGCTAGATTGTATATAAGTATATATATATATTCAATTATTTTTGGGAATATTAATACATTTTAATTAAAAAACAATTATAACAAAGAAGATATGCATTTAAATGATATACATTTCACTCCACTGTTTTAAGTTATTGCTAGATTGTATATAAGTAGCAGACAAATAGAAAATTTGGCTGGATGACAACTCCTCATCCACAAGCATGGTAACATTCTCATTCATTACTACATTCTCATTCATTTCTATTCAAAACAGTTTGGGTGTTGTGTTTGGACT
>APFE031747282.1:0-44214 GCA_000404065.3 Pinus taeda
TTACAAAGACAAAATTATTTGCGACATTATGCCAATGGACGTGTGCCACATCTTATTGGGCAGACCTTGGCAATATGATAGAAAAGTGACACATGATGGGGTATTGAATTGTTATAAGTTTGAAAAAGACGGGGTTAAGCATACCCTTGTGCCTATCAGAGAGGAGAAAGAGGAAGTTGAGGTAAACAAACCAAAGGGGTTGCTTATGAACAGAAAACAATTTTTGAAGCAAGTTGAAAACAGTGAGATGAATTATGCTGTAGTGAGAAAGACTAGGACAGTTTTGTTACACACAGAAATCACAGATTTGCCTGTAGAAATACAGCAGATGTTGGAAGAATTTACAGATATAGTAGTAGACGACTTGCCAGATAAGTTACCTCCCAAGCGGAGCATTAGTGACCACATTGATTTCATACCAGGAGCCAACTTACCGAATAAGGCAGCTTATCGAATGAGCCCCAAGGATAATGGAGAAATCAGAAAACAGGTGCAGGAGCTATTGGACAAAGGATTGATCAGGGAGAGTTTGATCCCGTGTGTTGTACCAATAGTTCTCGCCCCCAAAAAGGGGAGGAGAATGGCAGATGTGCACTGATTCCATGGCCATCAATAAAATCACCATACGATATAGATTTCCGTTACCACGCATGGATGCTATGATGGACTGTTTGAGTGGGGTAGCTTACTTTTCTAAGATAGATTTAAAAAGTGGATATCACCAGATTCGGATACATGAAGGAGATGAATGGAAGACAACTTTTAAAACAAATGAGGGCCTATATGAATGGCTGGTCATGCCGTTCGGGTTGAGCAATGCGCCCAGCACCTTCATGAGACTCATGAATGAGATGCTAAGGGAGTATATTGGGAAATTTGTAATCGTTTATTTGGATGACATACTTATTTTCAGTAAGACACGAGAAGAACACCTTCGGCATGTGCATAAAGTGTTAGAGAAGCTACAACAGAACAAGTTATTAATCAATCTGAAGAAATGTACGTTTTTACAGAGAGAACTAATTTATCTGGGATTTGTGATAGCAGAGAACGAATTAAAGATGGATCCGGAGAAAGTGACAGCAATCATAAATTGGCCGTCACCGAAGAGTTTGTTTGAGGTACGAATTTTTCATGGATTAGTGAGTTTTTACAGGAAGTTTATTAGATATTTTAGCAGAATCTATGCTCCTATGTTGGAGACCATCAAAAAGGCCAGCCAACCTTTTCGATGGACAGAAACAGCAGAAAAGAGCTTTCGGCTATTGAAGAGGAAAATAAGAGAAAGACCGATTCTCAGGCTACCAGACTTTCAAAAATTATTTCAGGTACGTTGTGATGCCAGCGGAATAGCAATCGGGGCTGTAGTCAGCCAGGAGGACATGCCAGTGGCATTCTTCAGTGAAAAACTGAATGAGAGTAGGCAGAAGTACTCCTCATACGATAAGGAATTCTATGCAGTAGTACAGACACTAAGACACTGGAGGCATTATTTGTTGGGAAATGAGTTCGTACTGTTTTCAGATAATTTTGCATTACAGTATGTAATGCAGCAACACAAACTTAATCATAAACATGCCAAATGGGTGGAGTGCTTACAGAGTTTTAATTTTGTACTGAAGCATATCAATGGACAAGAAAATAAGGTAGCCGACACATTGAGCAGAAAAGCTTTACTATTGCAGGAAAGCACTATGCAGGTTTTGGGCTTTGAACATTTACGGGATATTTATAAGACAGACACAGATTTCAGAGAAGCCTATGAGGCGTGCCAGAATCCTTTAATACGAGGAAACAATCCTTGGTTGGACTATAACATACAGGAGAAGTTGCTTTTCAAGGGAGGACAACTGTGTATCCCCAGCTGTTCTATGAGGGAGAATATCATTCGTGAAAAACACAGTGGGGGATTGGCTGGAAACTTTGGTATTGACAAGACTTTGGAGAACCTTAGTCACTTTTATTTTTGGCCGAGAATGCGACGGGACGTACAACGTTTTGTGGCTAAATGTAAAGTGTGTCAACTAGCGAAAGGACATAGCCAGAACATAGGACTGTATATGCCATTGCCTATTCCAGGCAGACCTTGGGATTCAGTGAGTTTAGATTTTGTATTGGGATTGCCAAAAACACAGAAAGGGTATGATTCAGTAATGGTAGTAGTAGATCGTTTCTCGAAAATGGCACATTTTTACCTTGTCGGAAAACTAGCGATGCCACTTACATGGCCCACTTGTTTTTTAATGAGATTGTCCGATTACATGGGTTACCAACAACCATCCTATCAGACAGAGACGTAAAGTTCACGGGACATTTTTGACGTACCTTATGGAAAAAGATGAACACCCAATTAAGCTACAGTTTTGCTTACCATCCGTCGACCGATGGGCAAACAGAAGTTGTGAACAGAAGTCTAGGAAATCTGTTACGCAACTTAGTCGGAGAAAATTCTAGAATGTGGGACCGAGTGCTAGCGCAAGCAGAATTTGCTTACAACGATTCGTCGAATCGTAGCATGGGTCTCAGTCCTTTCCAAATTCTTTATGGCATGCACCCTCATGGAGTGGATGAGCTTCGGGATCTTGGTTTACAGGAATGACAGAGTGTGGATGGAGAAGATTTTGCAAATGCCATGAGGGATTTACATGAACAGGTAAAGGCAAAGTTACAGGACAGCACCTCGAAGTATAAGGAACATGCAGATTTGAAGAGAAGAGAAGTTCATTTTGAGGTAGGAGAAGATGTTCTGGTATACTTACGCAAGGAGCGGTTTCCTAAAGGTACGTACAACAAACTGAAATACAAGAAGGTAGGACCTTGCAAGATCTTGCGGAAGTTTTCAGCGAATGCCTACGAAATACAACTACCACCTGGAGTAAGCATATCACCTATCTTCAATGTGGCAGATTTGTTTCCGTATATAGGCGAACTGTTGCAAGGAAGGAAGGATGAACCCAGACAATCCATGTGGAACACCCAAGAAGACAGAGATAGTTGGAAGAAACATATGCCTTATGTCCAACCTCCTGAGATCGAAGGCATCCTCGAAACTCAGGTAGTTAGGCATACTCGGCGGAAAGATTATTTTCAGTACCTGGTCAAGTGGAAGAACCGTCCGATTGAGGATAGCTCATGGCTTGATGCCAGGCAGATTGAACGAACAGGGACGTCAGTGGAGGAGCTCATGAACCGGAGTCATGATCTTTTCTCACCTCGCGAGCCTGATGCAAGAGCATCCAGCTCACAGTGACGAGGCAGAAAGACTCCAACCAGGTTCACAAGTGGGAAACTGAATTGTTAAATTCTGCTGAAGATAACTTTTCTTTTTACTTTATTTTACAATTCAGCAACAGTTAGATGGTTTAGTTTTTCCAGTTAGGATTACTGTTAGTTTCATTATCAATTTAAGGGTAGTTTTTGTAATTAGGAAAATAACTCTTAACTATTCTACGAGTCTTGAAATGTTCAAGCAATTATGGTTACGAATAGGAACAAAAGTATGTAACTGCCTTTGTAACAGAAGGATAACAAACTGCAATCATTAACTGAAACAGAGGCTATAAAAGCCAAACATACATGTAAAGAAAAAGTTTAAGTTAAGCAGAGAACAAGTTGAGTAATTGAATAACAGATTTATCAAGCATTCAAGAGTACTAGAAAAGTACTGTCCATCTATCTTATTGCCTAAATTATTGATTGATCTCTCATACTTAATTAACAGAACTTTACATTACTGTAAACTAAACATAGTATCATGGTTGCTGTACGAGTATGAACTGTAGTTGAAATCATTACCAAAAAAGCACATGGAGATATAGTTGAAGAAGAACGGTTACGCATGGTTAATCGAGACCAGCATACAAGTAAAGAGTCCAGCAGACAAATTAAAGGCCATAAACGTAAAAAAGTCACAAGCAAAGAGCTACAGGTACCAAATAATACATTTGTTTTCCCTCCATAAAAACGATTTGTATTTATATTGTCCATAAATAGTATTTCATAATCAGAACCGAAAGGGTCGAAGTCCCTTATGCATTACAAAGACTGCTACAGTCGCGGCAAGGTCAAAACTTGCTCAGAAAACCACAAACAAACATTCAAACGTAAAACCCTCGTTAGGGTTTGAACACAGCTTCGAGATAAGGATTTGTTGAAGCCGCGTTCCAACACAAGGAACTCATTCTAGAATGGCAACGGCGGACGTGAATCACACCAGAATCAAACAGTAAACTAACAAACGAACCGTATTCGGAACAGAGACCTCTAGACAGTAGGACAATATAGGTTACAGGCCTACCCACATTCACGCTATCAGACATTTTTGAAGACAGAGACGTCAGCCATCCAGGCCACCAGAAAAGACATGCAAATAAAAAAGCGAGAGTGAGCTTGAAGCTTAGCAAAACCTTGAAAGAAACGAAACCAGCATTACAGAAAATAAAGGGCGAAGGAGAAGAGACCCTCACCTGGAGACCGCGTGAGGAGGAGCCATACATTCAAACCAGAGGACGCCACAGGAAGCTCGAAACCAGAGGAGCAGCTTTGGGTTAGACCTAGAACAAGGAGGGCGCGAACATTGAATCAAAGAAAGATTATTTACCTGTAGGAGAGGTTAAATGAGCTTTTCCATTTTTCGTGTACGCTCGGCCATGAACAGCACAACGTTACCAACAAATTCATAACCCAAGAATCACTACCAAACCAGATTCGAAAGCAAAGGACCAGAAGAACAACAGTATATCCAGGAAAGGGGTAGTAAAAGCCGAATACCAGAGTTGAAACAACTTAAGTTCGAATCAGACTTCTTTATAAGCAACCAACCGTTACAGTAAACACTACCAGCACAAAGAGCTCGAATTCATTTATCAAAAACAAAGTAACAGAGCAGCGGAATAACTTACCAAAGATTGGACACAGAAGTTGAGCAAGAAAACCCCAGAGCCGAACAACATAGTTGCAAGCAGGCGGCCAAACAATCAAATGCGCAGAGAAAACCTCAACGCATAACCAAAGAAAGCTCAGGTACAACTAACAGCCATGAAATCGTAATCCAGAGCCAACAGAAACAAAATACAGCACCCTCACCATTCTTCCATACGCAGAGCTCAAAACCCTCAGAACCAACAGTAACAATGACAAAGAACAATCGAGAAATCACATAAGGTTAGGGTTAACACCATTTTCCAAGGCAGAAGGACTGCCACATTTACATCCTGAGTTAATGCCCAGCTACCCAACGATCGAACGCGGGAAAAAGCGGCGGTACCTTGACACGTAAACAACCAACTGTGACCTTAAAGTGTAAAAGGGTTACGCCAAGTGGGTTGGGTCCCATCATATATATATATATATATATAACCATGGAGATTAAACCTCATTTTATCATGGAGAATTTTAAAATTTGTAAATAGGCTTTGTTACAATATTATGGGACAATATCATGGCTTATCAATACCACATGCCCAAAAAATCATAACTTATTTTATATGACACTTGTTCATATGATATTCTTTAATTAATGAATTTAATTAAAAAATAAAAAGAGCATAACTACTTTGAAAACATATCTCAACCTTTGATTTGTGTATACCAGCATAGATCCATTTTAAATAGGATCTAACATGAACCTAGAGGGATCCAATTTATTCACCTGCAATTTTTGTATGAGCCCGTACTATTTAAATGTTTTTTATAATTATTTATTCTTTCATATTTTTAAAAAAATTTATTCCGCGGACATGAAGAAACTTAACTTTGCAAAAATTTAACTTTGACATCATACTGGGTTGTAGAATCAGCCTCTTGGCTTAACAAGTATGAATATTTTAGAATATTTGGTAGAGGTTATATCCCCACCATCCAACCTAGTAAATATTAATAATTAAATTAAAATTATAGAAATCCTATTCCAAAATAAACACACTTAAATTCTTTTAAAAATAAAAAATAAGTACACCAGAGGGTAGACTATGTATGCCTTTGTAGGTTAAATAACTATGTAGAGGTGAGTCCCTTGTCCCGCAAACAAGGGGTTCTCATACACCAAAGTGGTAGTGGGTCCCTTGTCCCACAAACAATGGGGTCTCATACACCAAAGTGCTGGTGGGTCCCTTGTCGTGTAAATAAGGGGGTCTCATACACGGAAGTGGTGGTGGATCCCTTGTCCCACAAACAAGGGGGTCTCATACATGAATATGGTAATAATAATAATAATATAACACCATTTATGCACTATGAACAAGTGTGAGTGTGTAGATAATGACCAATGTGATCTTGAGTCTTAATATTTCAACTTTATCCCTTTTTATCCCTTTTCATTTTTATAATTAGTCAATAATTTATTTATATTAACTATAATTCCCATGTGGCCTTCCATATTTATATTTCAAATTTCTTTTTTTCCCCTTCATTTTTGTAAGTATTCACTAATTTACTTATATTTATTAATTTATAGTTAATTGATATGAAGTAATTATTAAGTGATTAATTTATATTAATTAATTTATAATTATGTTAGATCTAGACTTTTGTGATCCATAATGTAGATATCAATCTTTTGGATTAATCACAACCAACTAATGTGGTTCGTCCTTAGGATAAGGTGGGGAATCAATTGATCTCAGGAATTAATTGTTGGTAAATTCATTACTAAGGAAAGTAAAATTATTTAAGAATAAGTGATAAGGAGATGTGTTAAATTGTTTGATATTTAGTTAGAAACTAGCTGTTATGTAATAGTTAAATATGTTATTTCCATATTATAAATTGATTATTTAATAATATCAATTTATATAATAATATTATCTAAAAATAATTAATTTATATAATAATAATTTGTTCGAGTTTGACTTATTCAGAATATATTTGGTTATAATTCTTAACATTAAGTTTTTAACCAAATATATTTTGAATAAGGTCAAACGTGACCAGTTGTATTATATAAATTAATTATTTTAGATTAATATTATTAAATAATCAATTTATAATATCGAAATAAATTATTTAATTATTACATAACAGTTAGTTTCTAACTAAATATTAAACAATTTACCCAACATGTCCTTATCACTTATTCTTAAATAAATTTTTACTTTCCTCACTAACTAATTTACCAATGGCTAATCTCGGTAATGATTCAACCATGTTATTTATTCCTTCAGATCAATTGATTTATCACCTTTTCATGAGGATGAACCACATTAGTTGGTTCGAAACATGGACCAAATCCTAATGATGTGATTAACCCCAAAGACTGATTGATATTTAATTTATAATTAATTGATATGAAATTTATTCATAGTTAATTCAAAGGAGTTTCATACACCAATGTGGTGGTGGGTACCTTGTCCCACAAACAAAAGGGTCTCATACACCAAAGTGGTGGTGGGTCCCTTGTCCCACAAACAAGAGAGTCTCATACATCAATATGGTAATAATAATAATAATCTAACACCATGTTAGATAATAAACAATGTGATTGGAAGTCTTAATATTTCAACTTTATCATTTTTTATCCTTTTTCATTTTTATAATTAATCAATTATTTATTTAGATTAACTATAATTCACATATGGTCTTCCCTCTTTATATTTTTTTTTTTTGCTTTTTAATTTTGTAATTATTCACTAATTTACTTATATTAATTAATTTATTGATAATCACTATGAAGTAGAGTTTGGTTAAAATTAAAAGAAATTTAAGATTCTAACATACATATATATAAGTAAGAATGTGTATTTTCTAAATATTATAAGTTTAATTTAAATAATATAAAGTATGTATTTTTTATAATTTTAATAAGTAATGGGTCACATGGAGGTGGACGTTTTGTCCGATAAACAAGGAAATTCTATTTAAGTTTACTTTAATAATATAAAGTATGTAATTTTTATAAATTTTAATAAGTAATGGTCACATGGAGGGATAAATAAGGAAATTCTATTTAAGTTTAGTTTGGTGGTGACCTTAAATCTTAAGATACACTTTGTCTAGTCTTATAAATAAGGAAATATTATACCAATTTAACTTGGTCTTGACCTTAAATTTAAATTCTAAAAAACACTTCTTTTTATAGAGTCATTGTCTAAGAAACAATAAAATCTCTGACAAATTTATTTTGACAGTAACTTTAAATCTGATTGAAAAATCTTTGACCCAATATAATAAAACTAGAATAAGCTCACCCCACCACTGTAGGCTCTCCAGATTTACTAAATCATCGAATAGGCTCACCCCACCCCTGTAGGCTCTCCAGATTTACTAAATCATAAATGCCTTGTAGGCTCTCCACTTTTACTCAATCATAAATTCTTTCGTATATTTAAATTAAAGACTTCACCAAAATTACTCCCTGGTTAAGAAGAACAAGATTCTTAATTATGGATATTTAACCCACTTTACTACAGAGAATATATATATATATATATATATATATATATAATATATATATATATATATATATATATATATATATATATATATATATATATATATATACTAATAATAATTTAAGTTGAAATTTCCTATGAAGAGCAGCCTTATGAAGTATTTTGTAAACAATGAGATTAAAGATTCAAATTCAAACAAACAAAACAAAAAAAACTTTTCAAAGAGTTAAAAATATTAATGTAAAATTGGGTTTATTTTGAAATAAGATTCTTAGAATTATAATCTAATTCTCAATAATTATTAAATGGTTTGGAGAAATTTATTTTCCGGACATTCCTGAATATTTTTAATGGTAGTCACAAATCAAAAATTAAGATTTATCTTAAAAATAGTTATTCCATTTTTTGTCTTCTCATTAAATAATTAATTAAAAAAATGGGCATATGAAGTTATGGTATTTTGGCATATATCTTTGGAACAAGAGGATTGTATCTAAATAAGTGGAATCTAGACTTTGATCCAAATGAAGTCATCCCCTTAGCCATTCCAGTTTGGGTTAAACTCACATGATTACCAATCTCATGCTAGAGCAATGATTTTCTCAAAGTGATAACTAACTCATTAGGGAGATACATTGCATTATGAGTAGTTTCCCTTTGAATGCAAACAATGCCATGAATGTCGCACTTTGCTAGAGATTTCAAGCAAGGAAGTTAAAAAGAGGAGACTAAAGAGTTGTAGGAGGAATCATGGAAAACCCATCAATTGAAAAGGGGGAAATGAACATTCTAAAAATATAATAATGCAAACAACCTCAATTCCTTCAACTTCAGGAAATAAGTTCGCTTCACTAGAAAAAAATTACAGAGGATGGGGAAATTGAGACATCAAAAGAGGATGTGCAAGCAGAAGGAAAAATCCCAACCAAGAAAAAAAAGGAAACTCAAATATGTCTTGAAGGATCATAACATCTGTAGGATAATATGCAAGATAATGAACCAAATTTGCAATAATTATTAAAAGAAACACCTAAAAAAACCCTAACATAAGTGGTTAAGGTGGTCTTAAGTGTTATAAGAGTCACTAGATCAAAATATCAATCACAGGAAGACTAAGAAATAGAGGAGCATGATGAAGAAGAGTAAGGGAAATGAAAGGATGATAAAAAATTAGGAAAATAAGCTTGACATATTGCAATAGAAAAAGACAAGCAACTAGGTTTCTAGTCTAAACTTGATTTCTATAAGGGCTACAATCCAAATGAACAAGGAAAAAAGAAAAGTGTAGAGAAGGACTCAGGTAAGTCTGTTCTCTGCATTGGTAAATAATGAAAGTGGCATCTTGGAACAGTAAAGGTTTAGGAAAGAGAACAAAAGTGTTAGTTATGCATGATTTAATAAAAGAAAGTAAACCCTCTATTTTATATGTCCAAGAGATGAACTAAAAGAAAAAGACATGTTAGAAGTAGTACATAAAATATGGAATAATGGAATTGAAGTCGCTAAGAGTGCTAGAGTGGCTTCCGGGGATTTTTGTACTATCTGGGATCAAAGGTCAATTTGGGATTTGTAGAAACCATGATAAAAGAAAATGTTATATTGATAGTGTTGAAAAAAAATACATTGTGGAGGAGTTAAGGATATAGAATGTATACTAACCAATAATATACAAAGAGAAAAAGGAATTTTGGTCACAATTGAAAAGTTTGAGAATAGTCTTAGATTTCCAGAGAAGCATTATGGTGGGAGACTTTACTACCACTTTGAGGATTTCAGATAAAAATGGTTGAAATATAGTTATAGATTCATTCAGAGAAGAAATGGAGGACCTTATGTTGGAATGGGATCTAGTGGATGTGAAACCCACTTCCTTAAAATTCTCGAAAAATAAAAGATATAGAATCAATTTTAAAGAAACCCTTCTAGATTATTTTTTGGTTCACAATCGCTGGTATTTAGAAGGTGAACAAATCTATTAAGATATCATACCTCATACTGAGTTAGACCATAATCCAAATTTTCTAGAAATAAAATAAGGGGAAAATTTACGTCCCATACCTTTTAGATTCAATCTAGTTGTGCTACAAGAGGAAGAGGTTTCAGGGTTAGTTCAAAGAATTTGAGGATCATATATTGTGGGTTATTGGGCTTATATCTAGAAAGAAAAACTAAGAATAGTCAAAAGCTTACTAAGAGTAATTAAAAGCATCATACATGAAGCCCACCGGGAGGAAAAAGGAAATACAAAACTAGTTGGAACATCTTTAAAAAGAAATGGAAGCGTTAGAGATATTACAAGAACATTACGACAAGGAAAGAAAATGGAGCCAATATTACATATACAAAATAGGCATGAGGAGGAGTGGAGAAACTTTTTTCATAGAGAAGTGAAGATCACGAATCATATCAATAATGTCAAAGAAATTACAACTACGATAGGAAAACATTCGTCCTTTCAAGAAATTAAATAAGCATCCTTTGAACATTTTAAAGATCTATACACTAATTAGGGAAGCAATTTTGAGGAAGAATTGAAGAAATGTTGCTCTCAATTCCAAAGCTAATATCTAGTGAAGATAATCACTTTCTTTGTAAGGAAGTGGAAAAATCTAAAGTCATAGATGCTTGTTGGGATTTGGAGTGAGATAAAGTCTGTGAACCAGATAGCCTCAACATACTTTTTCTACAAAAAAATTATGATGGCTATTGAAATATGACCTTATAAACATGATTAATTGGACAAGAAAGAATGATAGAATTAGGGAAGGTACTAATTCCTCCTTTCTAGCCTTGATTCCAAAAGAGAGTAGACCTTAAAGCTTCTCTTGATTTCATCCAATTTCCTTCTGCAATGTTTCTTATAATATTTTAACTAAGATTCTAGTGAATAGTCTAAAAATATTTTTGGGAAATATTATTTCTAAAAATCAAGCAAGATTCATGAAGGGAAAATAGATTGTGAATAACATGATTATGGTCCAAGAAGCCATCCATACAAGTAAAAGTGAAGGAAATAAAGGAATGGTTATCAAATTGGATTTTTCAAATTCATTTTACAAGGCGAGTCAACTTTTTCTATTCAAAGTCTTAGAGATTTTTGGATTTAATACCGATTTTATTAGATGGATTAAGGTTTTTATTGGACACCCTTAGATATCTCAATCAGTTAATGGTGAGTATACAGGGTTATTTGAGGCCTATGGGGGCTTAATGCAAGGTTTTTCACTTTCCCCTCTATTATGTTAGAATTTTGGGTAGCTCGGGAAATATTTCTAAGAGAAGGAAACCCAGCAAAAGGAATTGGTTGGAAAATTTACCCAAATTTCGGGTTTTGTACCCAAAGAAATTGGTTTAGAACATAAAATAAATAATTATTTACTCTAATGGGTTAAGAGGCTAAAAATCTAAGATCTAGAGGGTTCACAAATTTATCGAGAGAAAGAATAAATAGAGTAGCCAAAGGAGAGGCTCATGGTGTGCAAGAGAGATATGACTTCTCCTATGCAAGGTGTGCCCTAGTAGACGGTCAAGTTTTTCTCATGGAGGCCGAGATACCCTTGAGAAGACCACAACTCCTATTCTAAGAAGGCCAAGTCAAAGTTTAAAGGAGGAGAAAGGGTCTCAAGAAATTCGAGGGTTGAAGGGCAAGGCCAACCTTGGTTTAGGGCATAGTCTAAGGCTAATAAAGGAGATCTGACCATGCTATTATAACCCTTGAAGGAGGTCAAGTACCTCAGCCTATGTGAATAGAAGAGACAAGGGAAAGATAATGGTTTCCATTAGTGAGAAAAAAACCAAAATAACAACTCATATTATGCCTACATTAGCCCAAGAAGGAGATGAAAAACCTCTGGAGCAACTGCAACAAGGAGAAAATGTTTATGGCCCATTAAGTGTTGAAAAGAGGTTGATTTTTCTTAGGTAGATATTTTTTGTGTGATCCATGCCCTAAAGGGGCTCTATCCAAGCTAAGATAAGGTGAATAAGAAACCACTAATTTTTTCTTAAGGTCTAGTTTTATTATGTGTAAAGGGAGGACGGTCGAGCCCTGGAAAGAGGCATAACAAAACTCATATTTTCCTATTGTGGAGGGCCTAAGGACCTCATAAGGTTACATAGTTCTAGCCCTAGGAGAGGCTGAAATTGGCGTCAAACTTGGAATGGAGGCAGCGAAGGACTTAAGATAGAGAGAGATGCTTGTGGGACACTGTGTAGGGATGAAATGCTAGAGAAGAAGGGTTTTGAAGATGTATTTTTGAATTTTGTTCACGAATGTGGATTAAATAGTTGATTGGAAGGTTAATCATACAATTATCTTGATGAAAAAGACAATTACGAGATTTGGAGCTTATATGTGCAAGGTATTTGAAAGAGTAAATACATTGTGAGCAGTTGATTAGATAGAGACATTAAAGGAGAACTGTATCTATATACTGGAGGAAAAGGATAAGAAGATACATCAAGTACAAGTGGAGAGAGAGGAATGCTTACATAAGCAAGAAATTCATGTATTTTGTACTTAACGTGATGAGAAGATTTAGGATCTAATGGATTCGACCTCAAGCCCTAATTTATAGACAATGTATACTAGTTGTACTAGTGATATCAAGGGGCATGATCCATGATATGGGAGCTCCATTATTATTTTATTAATGGGATCATAAAAAAATCAAGGTTAGGGATCATTATATCTATGTAATTAATTGATTTCACTATTTTAGACTTCCATTATGCAAAGTGATTGTAAGTTGGGGGTTCCTAATGTGTTTGTGTGCTTGCCTAGCCATAGACTAGATATAGGGCCCATGCAGAAATCAACATGGTATGAGAGCTACTTTGAAGAGAACATGGATCAAAGTGTGTGTAGGGAGCAGAGTGAGACAATGAAGGTTGTGTAGACTCAAAGGGAGACTAGTTTTAAAGGGAGACTACTAAGGATTGTTAGTTTCCCTATCAAAGTCTAAATTTTCAGGTTCTAATGAGATATAGGAGTTTTCAACCCATGCAAGGATAGCCATAGACTAGGCGAGAACATTCATGATGGTGCAAGGAAAAGGCATGTTGCATGTGAGGACATTCATGCACTATGTGAGGACAAATATTGCTACACAACGGAAAGTCATGACTCATGTGAGGATGTTCATGGGCATGCAAGGAAATTCATGGATATGGAAGTGTGAAGGAAATACCTTTCTCACTAAGAGGGAATGTTATAATTTTGGGTAGCTTTGAATGTATTTCCGAGAGAAGGAAACCCACTAGAAGGAACTTGTTGGGAAATTTACCCAAAGTTGGGCTTTTGGACCTAAAGCAATGAGTTTAGAACCTAAAATAACAAATAATTTATTATATTGGGTTGAGAGGATATAACCATAAAATATAGAGGGTTCATAAATGACCAAAAATAAATCTTAAGTAGAGGAGCCAAAGGAGAGTCTTATGGTGTACAAGAGAGATGCAACTTCTCTTTTTTAAGGAGTTCCCTAGTAGAGGACCTAGTTCTACTAGTGGAGGATGAGGTACCCCTGAGAAGACAACAACTCCTATTCTAAGAAGGCCTATTCAAAGGTTAGAGAAGGAGAAAGGGTGTTGAGATCTTGGAGTGTTAGATAGAAAGGCCAAGCTTGGTTTAGGTCTTACTATAAGGCCAATAAATGAGATTTGGTCATGCTACTGTAACCTTGATGGAGGCAAAGTGCCCCAGCTTGTGTGAACAAAATGGATGGAGGAAAGATAAGGGTTTCCATGTGTGAGAATATAACCAAAATATAAAATCATCTTGTCTCTACATTAACCCAAGGAGGAGACACAAAACCTCAAGAGATACCCTAAAAATAAGGAACCAAATTTTATGGTCTTTTGTGCTGAAAAAGGGTCAAGTTTTCCCAAGTAGATAGGAAAAAGTTCTAAGTGTGATCCATGACCTAAAAGGATTATGTCTAGGCTAATATAAGGTGAATAAGCAACCACCGAAATTATGTTTAAGGTCTAGTTTTGTTCTATGCAAAGGGAGGATGGTTAATCCATAGAAAGAGGCCCAACAATACCCATACTTGTTTGTTGTGGAGGGTGTAAGGGCCTTGGAAAGTTACACAGGTGCTCTGTGGTAAGGTTGAAACCTACGAGAGGTCGAAATTGACCTCAAACTTCAAACAGGGGCATCGAAGGACTTAGGAAGAGAGAGAACGTTGTGGGAAAATGTGTAGGGATGAAATGTTGGAGAAGAAGGGTTGATGAGATGTATTTCTTACTTTCTTTCATGAATGGTGGATTGAATAGCTAGTTGGAAGGTTGACCATACAATGATCTTGAAGGACGAGGACCACGATGAGAAGATGACTTGATTTGGAGCTGATATATGCAAGGTATTTGAAGTAGTAAATATATTATGAGTAGTTGATTGGACAAAGACATTAAAGGAGTAATTTATCTTTGTATTGGAAAAGTGGATAGAAATGTTTGGTTACATAAGCAAGTAAGTCGTGTATTTTGTTGATGTGTTGGGAAGATTGAGGATCTAATAAATCTGACCTCGAGCCCTGATATGTATATTATGTACACTAGTTGTACTAGTGAACTGAAGGGACATGATCCATGTTATGGGTGCCCTATGATTATTTTATTAATGGAATAATAAAAAAATCGAGGTTTGGGCTCAATATATATATGTACTTAATTGATTTAATTTTTGTAGATTTACTCTATGAAAATTTCTTGTAAGTTTTGGATTCATAGTGTATTTGTGTGTTTGGTTAGCCATAGACCAGATCTATGGCCCATGGAAAAATCAACATATTATATATTATTATGGAAAAATCATTAAGCAGAAGATTGGAAATTTAAAGGAGGGAAGGTTGTATAGAGGGTATCCACATATTTAGAAATGTTAGGCTTTGAACCATTCTCAATTTGGAGATGATACCTTAATGATGGTGTGGGGTTCAAGAATCATAGAAAAATATCTAAAGTTGTGTTGGATATATTTCTAACATATTTAGGAGAAGGCCTAAATAAACAAAATATCCAAATTTATGGTTGGAACTACAGTGATAGTTTGCTTAAAGAAATATCTACCATTTTATACTTTCCTTTCTTAGCAAAATGATCTTCCTTTAAATATCCCGGTACTAGAATAGTAGTTGGTACCACCCCTATGAAATATTGGGACACCATTCTTTTGAAAATTTATAAGAAGTTAGAGATATGGGGATGAAGATGGCTAGTCTAATAGGGAGAGTCATTCTCATAAAAAAATTATTTCAACCCTTTTAATATTCCAATGTTCAAATCTATTGGCTCCAACTAGAATCAGAAATCAAATAGGGAGATTGATAATAATTTTTTTATGCCAAGGGGGGAACAAAACAATAAAAAGTTGCATATGGTTAGCTCGAATGTGATAACATAGCCAAAATAAAATGGGGAATTATAGATGTGAGGTCCTTTGTAGATGAATCTTTCTCTAGGAGAAAAAATTGTATGGAGGCTGATAATAGAATAAAAATATTAGTGGAAGGAAACTCTAATCTAGAAATAATTCAATAGGTCTATTTTAAACAATGTGGAAAATTTAAAGTGGAACCAAAATGGTTCACCCATATGGAAGTTGTGCAAGACAATGACTCTATTATTATAGAAAATATAGGGTGGAGAGTGGGGAATGGGAAGAATATTAATCTAGCTCAATTTGAAAACAAAATGGGGAAACAATGTTCTCTTCCAACCATCTCCAAGGAATCCAAAATTAGTTAAGATCGAGGGGAAATAAAATGCTTCATGATTTTCTTATATGGGAAAAAGAACTTTGGGATACTGAAAGGATGGGACATTCCCATTGTTCCCTTAGAGCTCACTAAACAGAAAAGAAATTTCCTTGAAGTGCTAAGACATCTAGACCCCACTATTGTCCACAAGGAAGATTATAGATAATGGAAAGATACACATATTAGATATTTGATAAAAATTCTCCCACCAATCTAAAAATATTGGATGGATGTTTGGAATTCAGATGGTATTCCTAAAGTGAACTTATTTTTTGCTAATAGCTTATGGGGAAATTTTAATTGATGATCATTTAAGGAAAAGAGGAATATAGGGTCCTACTTGTTGTGTTCTATGTGGGTGATCAGAGGAATATTATAGACTTCTATTTTTTTAATTTGAATATGGAAATTATCTTTTGAACAAGTCTAAACAATTAATCAAATTCTTGATAGTTGGAGGAAGATGTTGCAAGGATTGAAAAAAATAATTTTGAGCACTCTTCAATCTAAAATTCTTGGAAAGTGTTTTTAGGCAGCCCTCCCAAAGTATCTATGGTAGAAAATATGGCTAGCTAGGAATAAGGCCATTTTGAAACAAAAAGAAACAACTCCCCATGAAGTATCCACTTAGGTAGGATTGATACTTTTAGAAGCTTTATCAACCAAGGGAATCTAAGATCCCGAAGGGAAAACATGGACTGATAAAGAGCAAAGGTGTCTTAGAAAATTAAAAAAGAAACAAAGATTAATGTCAACTCTCTCTAGGAAATATAAAACAGGTAGTAGGTGGAAGCTCCCTTTCAATTCTAATAATTTTGAAGGTTGGAAGAAAAATTATAAAAATATGATCCTCTTTTTCATTGGCTCATCCAAAGGAAATCCAAGGGTGGCAAGAGAAAAAGGGGTTATAGTTTTCCTTGAATAGCTAAAAGAATTAAGATACACTTGGGATATAGAGATCATTACAAAGAATCAGTCCAAGTAGTTAACATTATGGATGGGACTCATTCTAATGCATAAAGGAAACTATAAAAATGTAAAGATAAATAGGGAAACTAATTCAATGAATTCTCTTCCTATTTCAATTCTTTTAAACTATGAAATTCTACCACTTTCTAAAGAGTAAAATTACTAAGGAAGATATATCATGAAATCTGGGAGTTAATTTAGAATATGGAGAAATTAAGGTTCAACAAAGGAATAGTTTGAGAAAGGAAGACCTAATTGATGAAGTTTTAGAAGGTCGATAAGAGGAGAAAAATGGAAGTAGGATCAATATGGAGGAGAAGCAAGAGGGAGGTCAGGAAACCAACAATGACCAAGCTTAAGGATTCCGAATGCAAGAGATACCATGAGGGGTTTCTTAGTTTAAACAATTCCTTATGAAATGTTTTTGTATTCTTATATTACACGTCTTTTGTAGAACTTACAGTAGGAATATAGCAATGAGGGATGATGATAGGTCTTAGAGAATTATAAGAATAATTCTACAAGCCCAAAGTTTATATATTTTTCATAGACAAGTTTTTCAGTTATATACTTTTTATCTGATCTATGGATCAATCTTTTATATAGATAGAAAACAACCATTACTGTTTATAGTAATAATAATAATAATAAAAGTTTAAAATAAAGTTATAATTATAATAATAATAATAGTTTAAAATAAAGTTATAATTTAGTTGTCCACATGTGGTAGAAAAATTGGAAAAAACCATGTTGGCATGCCCTTGTGTAAAGAAGTGATCGAAAGTTCAGTCGCACGAGATATGTGTCACCAATTTAATAAAAAAATGAATAAGTTATTTAATTTAGTTAATTTTTATGATTTTTTAAAAGTTTGGCAATGTGAAATAATTCATGAGGTAATTGTTTTGATTCTTATCAGTGTTCATGACCCATTTAATTTATATGGCTACATTAATAATTATTGATGACTAAATTAAAATTTTAAAAATTATACTCTAAAATAGACACATCTATCTAGATAATGAAGTCTCATTTTTTGATACTTTTTTATATCATATTTATTATTATTATTATGATTAGTTGTGGACAATATGTATATTTTTAAATTACATTTAAATTGAGCCACACCAACTTTTAATATAATTTGATTTTAAGTATCTTTACCTAAATGGTCATATACATCAACTTTTTTTTGTGTGTATATATATCATTATATTTCATTTAAAAATCATTAATTACATAGAAAGTGGTGGCTCAAGCATGGCCATAAACATTTTGTGTGAGAATAAAATCCTAAACAAGAAAACCCTAAGGAAAAATAATCCTCCACTGGATAGTTGCCATGTATAAAGAATTACAATACTTCAAGCAATAAAATCTTATTGACAAACTAGAATCAGAGAAAACACATTCAACCAGACATCTAGACTTCAAAATAAAGTACCAATAGTCTTCAATTAACATCCCCATGAAACTTAAATAACCCCAATTAACATGGCCATGAAACTTAAATAGCCATGTGGACATGTTGCAAAAATTTTGATGCAGTACAATACCCACAAACCAAACACCATGAAGACAAGTTCATAGCAGTCCAAAACCAACCCAAGGCATTGCTTCCTAGCATCTAAAAACATATAAACACCATTGTATGATATTCCAAAAGATCGAAAATAAAAATCCATTACCACTATGAAAACCAATGGTACCTGTTAGCATGAGTTAATCAATTTCAAAGGAGATCAAATCAGGGGATTGCACACTATTTGTTGGAGGACCTGTGAGATCTCTCTAGCCAAAATCATTGAAAAAAAAAAGTATCCATCCTCAGCAAATGAGGATCAACATTACCCAAAGGGAAACACAAATTATGTAACATCTTTTTGACATCCTCCGAAGTTGAAAAAACACTGTATGTTTCTACCTACTTAGCCTTATAAGGAGACATATAAAGGTAGTGGTTTATTGGTTTAAAGTCAATGAACCCATAAATTGTAGTCTTTTTTTCTGAAATATACCCAAATTGGCAGGTGTGATCCAAGCAATGAAGCAGATGCAAACGAGTCGCTTACGGCCGAGTATCTTCAGTGTGCAATGTTACAAATTGTTGTAATATTATCCACTTATTCCCAAGAGAAATGGACAAGTGCGATATAAACGTTGAGCCGGATACAAGCAAGTCCTGTTAACTGCCAAGTGTGGTCAGTGTGCAACGTTACAAATTGTTGCTACCTTATGAATAAATTGTGGTGTTTTGGTACGAATAAATTGTTTGTTTATTTAAGTTTGGATTGTTGAGGACCACCATCTGACTACCTTCTTGGTACTATTTGAGCTGTATTGTCTTCAAATAGTTTTAAGTCATAGGGTTCTAGTCTTTATTATTTTCACTTCGGGTTGGGCTTTTTAGAGCTTCAAATTTTATAGTTTTATGGGATTCTTTATCATTAGTTTATTGATATAACCTATGAAATTCTTGTAGGTTTTATTATGAAATTCTTGTAGGTTTTATTCTTATGGGCTTGTTATTATTATAAGGAAAACCATTCCAGCGCAAGTGTTCTACCTTTATCATTGTCTTTGTTAAAATAAAATCCAAATGTATATTCCTTTCCTTTTTCTTTATCGTTTTCTTTTATTTTGAAAATATTATTCTTGTTATGTTAATATTGAACCCTTATTTTCATTTGTAGTTGGGTATCTCTCACAACTATTTTTAACTTGCTTATGCTATTAGGGTCTTTTAAGGGTTGAGTATAGGAGGAGATATTATCTATAAATTATAACCCATTCTAATTTTGAATTTTTTACTACATGAGGCTCTCGTGGATGGATATAAATGGAATTTTATTCTATTAGAAGGATGTGGATATGAAATTAGACATTATCTGAATTGATTTCCTTTCATAGATGAAAATGAACCAATCAAATTGGACCATTATGTTTTTTCAATGGTTTCTTTACGGTGGATAATGCTTTTCTCTCCTACTAGGTTAATTTCTTGAAGACCTGTCCTACAAAGTCGATAAATAAATTTAAGGCCACCTCACTTAAAATATGATGGTTGTTATGAAAATAAAATATAGTTACTGAATTAGGACTCTTAAAGTAGGTTTGAGGCACTCTAAAAGCTTGCATAAACTAGGTGGGGTTTATCAATTGAGCTCAAGGTGGAGACAACCTATATATTCCCTTAAATGACTCCTTGTGCAAACTAGTGCATTGTCAAATAATGATTTCTCATATCCTATGGGTATTTTTGAATATTAATGTGGGGAATATAATTATTTTCCAAAATCATGGTTTAGGTCATTTAAAACAGCTCTCTATATTAGATTTGACTGAACAAAAAATCCACTCACATAATAAAGTAGAAAAGACTTACTTTATGGATAAATTAACCATGAGTTCAACATGTGAGTATGGTTAGTTGTAACTATGGTGCGAAGCCTATCAATATTCACAAATTGTGCAAATTTGGAATTTATGTGGAGTATTTATATATGGTCGACTAAAGTAGAAAATAGTCTCCTCTGGTCCCATAATACCCAACTCCTTGAAGAAAGACCTTGGATAGATTGGAACATAAATTTACTCCAATCTTATATTTTCCTGTGTTATATAATGACATTTCCCAAAATATTCTCCCAGCCTCTTTTCCTGAAGCTCAATACAAGGAGTGGTTTAAAACCATCCCTAACTATCCTTGTTAAATACTCTAGAACTTGAAAAGAAGTTTTGTGCAAAGACCTATCTAGGGTCATAGTTGATTAATATCTTCACTCGCAAAATGCTCTACATGGAAGGAAAACTATCTAGAACTTGAAATACAAGTTTATGTAAATTAATATCTAGGGTGATGTTTATTTCAAAGTAGAGGTGTCATGGAAATAATCAAGGCCAATCTACTATATAAATTACTAGCCATACCTAAAAAAAAGGTCTATGTTCGTGTTCCTATCATGATTTATTTCGTGAGAATCCAAATTATAACAATCTCCTTTCATTATAGGGATTTAGTGCTTCATGAGTTAGGGTGGTAGGTCATCAACTAGATAAAACACTATTTAAAAGAAGCATCTAGAAAATGTTTAGTTACATTATTTTTAGTTTTTGATAAATGTGTTTGTGGTCAAGATGTGTTTGCTTTCTAGCATTAAGAGAGAGTGATAGAACATATAACTTACATGTGTAATAAATTCATGGTAGAGAATTTCACTCAAGGATAATATTTCCAATTACTATTAGCTTTTAGGATTTTGGCCAAATATCACCTCTCAAACTCTATGTAAGAGAGGTGAATCCCAATGTAATTCTCCAAAGTATTTTCACGATATAATAATGTATTAATGTGTGTAATCCTTGGTCTATACCCAGTGATGTGGCTCTTCCTTATTTAGTATTTGATCATTGTGTAATCTAAGCTCATGTAAAAAATATCTCTTGCCAAGAGGTTGATGTGCAAAAATTTGTTGCAAAAGAATATTGATTGCTTATAAAGAGAAATGAAAATAACAAGATTTTCATTACACAACCTAGAGTTAAACCCTCCATTGATGAAGTTGTCCTCAACTTACCCTTAAAACAAAGAGCATGCCATTATCGCACTTCTAAACATAGCTACTCATGAAATGAATAAAGACGTGACTGTCCATCTAGGAATTGTTTGTCCACCCTGTTATATAGGTGATAAAACATGGCAATATGTAGGTAGGTGAAAATTCTAAAACAATCTTGTTTGACCTATATGTTGTCTGCAATAAATGAGAACAAGGTAAAAACTGGAGCTTTAAGAGCTATCCCGACATTGATTGATCTATTACATGATGGAAAAATAAGAAGGGAAATGGAAAATACAAATTTATTTAATTTAACCATGTAGCATTTAATTTATGTTTTTTTTGTAAGCATGCCATATTTTGCTCTATGTTTTCAAGGTAGCTTTGGGCACCCTTAAGTTGCAATACATTAGCAACCTTCCTCTTATTGTGAGCAGTGATTGAGCATATGAGCATGACAAGAATATGAAGGGTATATTGATGTCCCATTACATTTTGATCAAATTACAAGGATTCTACAAGAATAAGACCCAAATTATGATGCTCATAATATTGTGTTTAATATGATTTGTGTGTACAATTAATACTTATTTGATGTTGAATTTCTTATATAAGTTTTAGGTTGTTCTTTTTATGCTATTGCTAATACTAGGGTCATTGCATTGAATTTCATAAAATTATGAATTATAAATTCATATCTATGTTCTTGAATGGAATCTATTGAGAATCCATAGGTTGAAGAGAGTGAGTATCTAAAAGGGAGGGAGAGAAGCTAGGTTAATTAGGATTTTGGATCTTGATTATGTGAACAACAATAATAAGTACAGAAACTCAAGCATCGTCATAAGAGATGATACCATCCTTCTTCTCACTGTGATGGAACCTCCCTCAAGCTCGTAGTGTTGAATTGTCCAAGACATGAGTGAAATTATTCCAATGAAGATGCCTTTAGGTAATATGCCATGTGGCACCATGTGGGGTCCACATGGATGCCATGAGGCATGATTAAACAACCTTGCAAAATGAAGATGAAAACCCTAGGATGACATAACTTTTGACCTCAAAATTTGAATAGAGAAGTGAAAAGTTTTTAGACCCCATTCTCATAACAACACAATGAGAGTCCAGTCAACCTAGTATACACCTCCTTGGGCTTAAATGGAAAGGGGGTGTGTTACATCCCACTACTTTATCTGATATCCTAGACACAAGCACAAACATACAAAGATAATGCTTTCCTATGTGGAAGGAATATTATCTTAATAAATAAATTCAATTCAAAAACATGATCAAGCTTTCGAGATCATAAACAAGATGTTGGAAGGAAAATAATTTATATTCATATTAGTATAATAAGTACAAGGCACAATATACCTTAGTAACAATGTGATCTCATCTCCAATCCTCAACACTATCATTCCCTCGACTTATAAGAACACTAGGCTCATCCCACATGTAAGATAAGTTATGGCACGATTCTACCAACATCACTGATCTATTCTCTCTTTCTCCTTTACCTTTCCACTTGAAAGGGTCTCATTATGTGCTTTTCAGAAACTAAGGAGGATGTATCTAGACATAAGGCGAGGAAAGGGCTATAACAATGAACTGTCTAGTGTAATATCCAAAATAGTTTATAGATCAAATATTGGTTACAACAATACATTTTAGAAATCTATGATGACCTAAAATATGAAACTCAACATGGTGGATAGGCCCATGATTTAACATGTAATTTAAGTGTTATATGAATAAATATCCTCAATAATGAAAAAACCAATAATAACCCAATATAATGAAATTAACTTAGTGCATAAACCCATGACTTAACATATTGTAACTCAGAAGTCAAAATAAAAATATTACATTGAATAAACCACTTGTTTTCTTCAGAAAAGAAAAAACCAAGAATCTTTAAATTAATAAAAGGTTGTTTACATAAATCATATTTTTCAAAAAAATCATTGTTTCTAGTGAGTATCCTGAATTCGCTAAATGATATCACATATTCTAGAATGTAATCTATCTCTAAAAAGAATCTAAACATTAACAACAAAAAAACATAGAATAATCACTACATTTCAAAGAGTTTGACATATAAATTGGAATGTGACAAAACATTGAATAAACCACCTTTTATTCCTATTGATTGCTCTTACTCAATAAACTATCTATTTATTTACTTTGATAGTTTATTGAACAATGAGACAACCTATTTAAGCAAACTTATACCTCTTATCAAACAAAGTTCATTTTTATTTAAAATCAACCTTTAATCATTCTTTAATAGCAATCACATTATTTTTTGGACTAAATTATATTTATGGCAACTCCTCCCTTACCGAGAATTTTATTTTTAATCCCTATCTTCCATATAAATATATAAATATCGATATATTTTTAAACTCATTTTATATACTAAAACACCATGTAAACTAAATGGCTAGTAAATATCAATGGGCATCAATAATTACTTCATTATACATCTCACATTGCTAAAATTTAAAAAAGTAACTAAATTATAACTTTATTTTAAATTAATTAATATATATATATATATATAAAACAAGATTTTGAACCATGGAATTAAATCTCATTTTATCATAGAGATTTTAAATTTGTAAATAGGCTTTGTTACAATATCATGGCTTATCAATACCATATGACACTTGTTCATATGATATTTTTTAATTAATGAATTTCATTAGAAAACAAAAAGAGCATAACTACTTTGGAAATAAATCTCAACCGCATAAATCCATTTTAAATACGGATCTAACATGAACCTAGAGGGATCCAATTTCTTCACATGCAATTTTTTTTTATGAGGCCACACTATTTAAATATTTTGTATAGTTAATTTTTTATTTTGGCGCATGAGCAAACCTTTAACTTTACAAAAATTATCTAAATATTTTGTATAGTTATTTTTTATTATAGATTTTATAGATTTTTTATTTCGTGGACATGAACAAACATTTAACTTTGCAAAAATTTAACTTTGACATCATAGGGTTGTAGAATGAGCCTCTTGGCTTAAGAAGTATGAATATTTTAGAATATTTGGTAGAGCTTAAATCCCCACCATCCAACCTAATAAATATTAATAATTAAATTACAATTATAGAAATCCTATTCCAAAATAAACATACTTAGATTCTTTTAAAATTAAAAAATAAGTACACAAAAAAGAACAAAAAACCCATGAATTATTTAAAGTCATCTATAGCTTCAGTTGGCCTAATGGTTAAGAGCGCTTGTTTCCTCCTAAGTGGTCACATGTTAAAAACCAGAGGGGGTAGATTGTGTATGCCTTTGTAGGTTAAATAACTATGATGAGGTGTGTCCCTTGTCCCGCAAACAAGGGAGTCTCATACACCAAAGTGGTAGTGGGTCCATTGTCCCACAAACAAGGGGGTCTCATACACCAAAGTGGTGGTGGGTCCCTTGTCCCACAAACAAGGGGATCTCATACACCAAAGTGGTGGTGGGTCCCTTGTCCCACAAACAAGGGGGTCTCATACACCAAAGTGGTGGTGGGTCCCTTGTGGTGCAAACAAAGGGGTCTCATGCACCAAAGTGTTGGTGGGTCCCTTGTCCCACAAACAAGGGGATCTCATACACCAAAGTGGTGGTGGGTCCCTCGTCCCAAAAACAAGGGGGTCTCATACATCAATATAGTAATGATAATAATAATCTAACACCATGTATGCACTCTCAACAAAAGTGTGTAGATAATGACCAATGTGATCTTAAGTCTTAATATTTCAACTTTATCCCTTTTTATCCTTTTCATTTTTATAATTAGTCAATAATTTATTTATATTAACTATAATTCCCATGTGACCTTCCATATTTATATTTCAAATTTCTTTTTTCTCCTTCAGTTTTGTAATTATTCACTAATTTACCTATATTAATTAATTTATAGTTAATTGATATGAAGTAATTATTCAATAATTTATTTATATTAATTAATTTATAATTGTGTTAGATTTAAGATTTTTGTGATCCATAATGTAGATATCAATTTTTTGGATTAATCACAACTAACTAATGTGGTTTATCCTTAGGACAAGATGGGGAATCAACTGATATGAAGGAATTAGCCCTTGGTAAATTCCTTACTCAGGAAAGTAAAAAATTATTTAAGAATAAGTGATAAGGAGATGTGTGTTAAATTGTTTAATATTTAGTTAGAAACTAGCTATTATGTAATAGTTAAATATTTTATTTCGATATTATAAATTTGATTATTTAATAATATTCAATTTATTATAATAACATTATATAAAAATAATTAATTTATATTTTAATATAATTTGTTAAGGGTTTGGACTTAATCTGAATATATTTGGTTATAATTTCCTAACAGTAAGTTTTTAGCCAAATATATTCTGAATAAGTCAAAACTCTCACAAATTCTATTATATAAATTAATTATTTTAGATAATATTATTTAAAAATCAATTTATAATATCAAAATAAAATATTTAATTATTACATAAGAGTTAGTTGCTAACTAAATATTAAAAAATTTAAGGGACATCTCCTAATCACTTATTCTTAAATAAATTTTTACTTTCTTGAGTAAAGAATTTACCAATGGCTGCAATGATTCATCCATGTTATTTATTCATCAATTGATTTATCACTTGTACTTAGGATGAACCACATTAGTTGGTTGGAAACCTCTGCCAAATCCTAAAGATGTGATTAACTTGAAAGACTAATATCTAATTTATAATTAATTGATATAAAATTTATTTATAGTTAATTCAAAGGGGTTTCATACACCAATATGATGGTACAAAGGGTCTCATACACCAAATAATAATGGGTCCCTTATCCCACAAACAAGGGAGTCTCATACATCAATATGATAATAATAATAATCTAACACTATGTATGCACTGTGAACAAGAATGTATAGATAATAAATAATGTGATTTTCATTTTTATAATTAATCAATAATTTATTTATATTAACTACAATTCCCATGTTATTTTCCATCTTTATATTTCTTTTTTTTTTTTCCTTTCATTTTTATAATTTTTCACTAATTTACTTATATTAATTAATTTATAGTTAATTGATATGAAAATAGAATTTTGGTTAAAATTAAAAGAAATTTAAAAATTCTAAAAAATAAATTAATATATAACAGAGAGTAAGATATGTATTTTTTAAAATATTATAAGTTTAATTTAAATAATGTAGAGTATGTATTTTTTATAGTTTTTAATAAGTAATGGTTACATGAAGTAGATTTTTGGTCCTATAAACAAAAAAAATTCATTTAAATTTAGTTCGACAATAACCTTAAATCCCATTCGTAAATATTTGGCCCAATATCATAAAACTAAGTCAAGAAGTAGGCTCACACGCCCGTGGGAGATTCTGGACTTTTGCTAAATCATAAATTCTATTGTATATTTAAATTGAAGGTGTTCTGAACTTGGATAAGAATGCGAGGACCAAAACGCCTCTGCGGAGGTTCTAATCACCGGCGCAACAGAGAAGATCATAACTTAACGGGAAGTGAATCCAGGGGAAGAAGAGATGAGGCTGAAAGCCTGAGAGAGGCTACGAACTTATTCTTAATGAGAGGATTAAGAGAGGATCCAGTACTCGGAAAGAGAGCTGGCCGAAGCTGTTCGAATCCCAACAACAGTGAAGATCAAAATTTTCGAGGAATGAGAGGTGGGCGTAGCGGAAGAAATCCCAACAACAGAGCAGATCAGACGTCATTAGCGTTGCTGGGCAATGCTATCGGAATCCGAACAGAGAAGATCAGAAATTAGGGTTTAGGTCTCGGCACAACGGTCGGAATGAAAGCATCAAAGTAGTTGCAAAGGTGGAAGAAGTACATCCTAACAACAGGGAAGATCAGAAATTAGGGTTTAGGGCTCGGCACAACCGTCAGAATGAAAGCATCAAAGTAGTTCCAGAGGTGGAAGAAGTACATCCGAACAACAGAGAAGATCATAAATTAGGGTTTACGGCTCGGCACAACCGTCAGAATGGAAGCATCAAAGTAGTTGCAGAGGTGGAAGAAGTACAGACTGATGTGGTGCGATTGCACGAGGAAGTAGTAGTAGTTGCAGAGGTGGAAGAAGTACAGACTCAGGTGGTGCCATTGCATGAGGAAGAAGTAGTTGCAGAGGTGGAAGAAGTACAGACTGAGGTGGTGCGATTGCAGGAGGAAGAAGAGCAGATTAAATACAGAGAATGGGAGGTGCCGCCCCTAATTTGGTGAAAATAAGCCGAGTGAAAATTTGTGGAACCCTCTGCAATCGAAAGTGGGGCATAGTATTTTATTCATTTATCCATTTGAATTATGTACTTTCTTAATTATTTTGAACTGTCTGGTGGTGCAATTGCATGAGGAAGAAGAGCAGATGAAATACAGAGAATGGGAGGTGCCGCCCCTAATTTGGTGACTATTAAGCCGAGCAGAAAATTTGTGGAAACCTCTGCAATCGAAATTTGGGCACAATATTTTATTTTTTATTCTGGCCATTTGATGTAGAATAAAGAGCCAATAGGGTATTTTGCTAAGCTATTTAACAGTGAAAAGGTTATGAGTTCAGGATTTGTTAGTTAAAATTTAGTTATGCCAAGGATAAAATTTGTCAGCAAAAATTTCTTTATTTGATGTAGAAAAAAGAGCCTATAGCGTATAGGGTATTTTGTTAAGCTATTTAATAGTGAAAAGGAAAGATTATGGGTTTTAAAATTTGTTAGCAAAAATCTCATATATTAAAGAAGAAAAGTGATAAAGTGTTTTGTTGAAATATTTTAGAGTGGAAAAGACTAATTTAAAATTTGTGAGCAAAAATTTAGCTATATCAAAAACTAAAAAATAACCTAAAAACTTAAAACCTTAAGTGTTTTCTCAATAATTTTAATACAAATTAAACCTACAAATAAAATAAACACTTTCAACACTTTCAAAACCAAATAAAAAATTACAATACATTCTACGTCTGTATCCATGAAGATTATGTCGAAATTGTAAACACTTTCAACACTTTCAAAACCAAATAAAAAATTACAGTACATTCTACGTCTGTATCCATGAAGATTATTTCGAAATGAGGTGGCTATCATTGAACAAATTTAGGGTTTAAATACCTTTCTTAATTTACATATCTCCATAGGGTTTAAATACCTTTCTTAATTTACATATCTCCATCATCGTTTATTCATAGATATACAGAACAAATTTAGGGTTTAAATACCTTTCTTAGTTTACATATCTCCATCGTCTCTTTGGAAATAGAACGTCAGAGCTTTAGAGAGTATGTATTCATAAATTTTGAGAGCTTTGTGTATAGTTTTTTTGAATTTTTATATTCTCACCTATTTGCATATTGTCCAATGGGAAATAAAATTATATGTTACATGTTCCGTAAGATTATATTATAAGAAATATATTTTTTAACTGTATTTGGTGAAATTTTTTTATAGTTAACAGTTAGATGATAAAAATGTAATTTCTTTTGAATATTTTAGAATATTCATAATAGTGTACACAAATCAAAAGTGGAAATTTCTCTCCAAAATAGTTATGTTATTTTTGTTTTTTTAATTAATTTGATTAATTAAAAAAAATATCATATGAACAAATAACATATGGAGTGCCTTATTATTTTTTGGGCATATGGTATTGATAAGCCATGACATTGTAACAAATCTTATTGACAAATTAATAATGTCCATGGTAAGGTGGGATAAATATCCTTAGTTAAGTATCTTGTTCGATGCTATATATAACATGGAACAAGATCCTTAACTATGGATATTTACCCCACTTTACTATGGAGATTATATACATAAAACAAAAATATGAATAATACTTTAAATTGAAATTTCCTATGAGGAGCAGCCTCATGAAGTATTTTGTAAATAATGAGATTAAAGATTCAAATTCTCTCTATTCAAACCAACAAAAAAAACTTTTCAAAAATTTAAAAATATTAATGTAAAATTGGGTATATTTTGAAATAAGATTCTTAGAATTTAATTCTAATTCTCGATAATTATTAAATGGTTTGGAGAAATTTATTTTCCAGACATTCTTGAATATTTTTAATAGTAGTCACAAATCAAAAATTAAGATTTATCATTAAAATAGTTATTCCATTTCTTAGTCTTTTGATTAAATAATTAATTAAAAAAATGGACATATGAAGTTATGGTATTTTGGCATGTGGTATTATTAATCCATGGTATTCTAACAAAGGCTCTTTCCAAGTTAAGAATCTCCATGGTAAAGTGGAGTGAGTCGTCATGATTAAGAATGTTGTTACATATTTTTTAAATGTATATATGCTGATCTCATATATTTATTCTTTTTGTATAAATAATAATAATAACAATAGTTTAGCCATTATGTCACTGGACATGCATCCCTAAACTTGTAGCGGCATATCAAGACTTTCGCTTATGGTTTATTGGAGTCGAAAAAGGGATATTGCAAACATTGGATTGGTGGTTGTTGTTTCATCTCTATAGCATGCCTCACAGTAAGTAAGTCATGATATCTATACAATTTGACAAGGATTGGTAGACCACTCGAAGGATGAGCTATACTCGTAGCAGCTTATCTGGCTTGTCATGGTGTTGTAATAGTTAAGGCCTTTTAAAATTGTTGAGTTGTTGATTCAAGGCCTATGGTTTGCAGGTTTATCATAAGGGCATACCTACCGATTAGCCTTCAACTGATGATTTAGCCTTCCATGCATGGGGTGAAGTGCAATAACAAAAAACAAAAAGTAACTATATCCCCTCTCAAGTTAAAAAATAAAAATAAAAAATGCTTTCATAATGAAATCCATTCAATTTCCTTTGACACAAAACATGGTCCTTCTCAGCACGAGGATTTGGGGTAGTTCATGGGATTGTGTTTGTCTCCAAAATCAATGGACTATTGGCTTGTTGATTCAGGAGGAGGTGCAATCCTATGTTGTTGGAATAGGTTTTTTCATATTTCCTTTTCAAACTAAAGAAGAGAAAGATTAGACATTCAAGAATGGGCCATAATTCTTTGGAACAAGAGGATTGTATCTAAATCAATGGAATCTAGACTTTGATCCAAATGAAGTCATCCCCTCAGCCATTCCAGTTTGGGTTAAACTCACATGATTACCAATCTCATGCTAGAGCATTGATTTTGTCAAAGTGATAACTAACTAGTTAGGGAGATACATTGATATATTAGAGCCAAAAACTCAAATATATGATTGTGAAAGGATGTGTTGAAGTTGACTTGGAAAAGTGTTTTCCAGCTAAGATCTAGTTGGACAATGGATATTGGAAGCATCTTCAATAGTTGGATTATGAGTAGTTTCCCTTTAAATGCAAACAATTCCATGAATGTGGGCACTTTGCTAGAGATTTCAAGCAAAGGAGTTAGAAAAAGGAGACTCTAGGGTTGTAGGAGGAATCATGGAAAGCCCATAAACGAAAAAGGGGGAATGAACAATCTTAAAAATAGAATAATGCAAACATCCTCAAATCCTTTAACTTCAGGAAATAAATTAGCTTCAATAGAAAAAACTACAAAGGATGGGGAAATTGAGACATCAAAAGAGGATGTGCAAGCAGAAGGAAAATTTCCAAACAAGAAACAAAAGGAAACTCAAATATGTCTCGAAAGATCATCACATCGATTTGACAATATGCAAGATAATGAATCAAATCTGCAATAATTATTAAAAAGAAACACCTAAAAAAACCCTAGCATAAGTGGTTAAGGTGGTCTCAAGTGTTATAAGAGTCACTAGATCAAAATCTCAATCACTGGAAGACTAAGAAATAGAGGAGCGCGATGAAGAAGAGTAAGGGAAATGAAAGATTGACAAAAAAATTAGGAAAATAAGCTCGATATATTGCTTTTAAAAAAGACAAGCAACTAGATTTCCAGTCCAAACTTGATTTCTATAAGGGCTACAATCCAAATGAACAAGGAAAAAGGAAAAGTGTAGAGAAGGACACTTAGCCCCATTGGTAAATAATGAAAGTGGCCTCTTGGAGCAGTAAATATTTAGGAAAGAGAAGAAAAGTGTTAGTTATGCATGATTTAATAAAAGAAATTAAACTCTGCATTTTATGTGTCCAAGAGATGAACTAGAAGAAAAAGACATGTTAGAAGTAGTACATAAAATATGGAAGAAAGAAATTGAAGTCGCTAAGAGTGTTAGAGTGGCTTTTGGGGATTTTTGTACTATTTGGGATCAAAGGTCAATTTGAGATTTGTAGAAACCATGATAAAATATAACGTTATATTGATAGTTGAAACAAAAAGAAGTTGTGGAGTTAAGGATATATAATGTATACTCACCTACAATATACAAAGACAAAAAGGAATTTTGGTCACAATTGAAAAGTTTTAGAATAGTCTCATATTTCCAGAGAAGCATTGTGGTGGGAGACTTTAATACCACTTTGGTTATTTTAGAGAATAAAAGTTGAAGTATAGTTAGAGATTCATTCAGAGAAAAAATGGAGGACCTTATGTTGGAATGGGATCTAGTGGATGTGAAACCAACTTCCTTAAAATACTCCTCCAAAAATAAAAGATATGGAATCAATTCTATAGAAATCCATCTAGATCATTTTTTGGTTCACAACTACTTGTATTTAGAAGTTAAACAAATCTATTTAGATATCCTACCTCATAGTGAGTTAGACGATAATCCAAATTTTCTAGAAATAAAATAAGGGGAAAATTTGCATCCCATACCTTTTAGATTCAATCTAGTTGTGCTACAAGAGGAAGAGGTTTCAGGGTTTGTTGAAAGAATTTAGGGATCATATATTGAGGGTTATTGGGCTTATATCTAGAGAGAAAAATTCAGAATAGAAAGCTTACTAAGAGTAATTAAAATTATCATACATGAATCCCACCACGAGGAACAAGGAAATACAAAACTAGTTGGAACATATTTAAAAAGAAATGGAAGCATTAGAGATATTACGAGAACATTATGACAAGGAAAGAAAATTGAGCCAATAATTATATATACAAAAATACTAATAATATTTTAAATTGAAATTTCATATGAAGAGCAGGGTTATGAAGTATTTTGTAAACAATGAGATTAAATATTCAATTTCTCTATAGATCAAACAAAGAAAACAAAAAAACTTTTCAAAAATTAAAAAATATTAATGTAAAATTGGGTTTATTTTAAAATAAGATCCTTAGAATTGTAGAATTGAGGCTTATGTGATCCATCAAATTTATGCCAAGAATTTTGGGGTAAATCACATAAAGAAAGATCTAATTCTCAATAATTATTAAATGGTTTGGATAAATTTATTTTCGAGACATTCTTGAATATTTTTAATGGTAGTCACAAATCAAAAATTAAGATTTATCTTAAAAATAGTTATGCCATTTTTAGTCTTCTCATTAAATAATTAATTAAAAAAAATGGGCATATGAAGTTATGGTTTTTTGGCATATATCTTTGGAACAAGAAGATTTTATCTAAATAAGTGGAATCTAGACTTTGATCCAAATGAAGTCATCCCCTTAGCCGTTCCAGTTTGTGTTAAACTCACATGATTACTAATCTCATGCTGGAACAATGATTTTCTCAAAGTGATAACTTACTCATTAGGGAGATACATTGCATTATGAGTAGTTTCCCTTTGAATGCAAACAGTGCCATGAATGTTAGAGATTTCAAGTAAGGGAGTTAAAAAGACGAGACTCAAGAGTCGTAGGAGGAATCATGGAAAACCCATAAATGGAAAGGGGGAAATGAACATTCTAAAAATAGAAAAAAATTACAGAGGTTGGGGAAATTGAGACATCAAAAGAGGATGTGCAAGTAGAAGGAAAACCAAGAAACAAAAGGAAACTCAAATATGTCTTGAAGGATCTTAACATCGGAAGGACAATATGCAAGATAATGAACCAAATCTGCAATAATTATTAAACGAAACACCTAAAAAAATCCTTACATAAGTGGTTAAGGTGGTCTCAAGTGTTATAAGAGTCACTAGATCAAAATATCAATCACGGGAAGACTAAGAAATAGAGGAGTATGATGAAGAAGAGTAAGGGAAATGAAAGGTTGATAAAAAATTAGGAAAATAAGCTTGACATATTGCAATAGAAAAAGACAAGCAACTAGGTTTCTAGTCTAAACTTGATTTCTATAAGGGCTACAATCCAAATGAACAAGGAAAAAAGAAAAGTGCAGAGAGGGACAACGGTAAGTCTATTCTCAGCATTGGTAAATAATGAAAGTGGCCTCTTGGAACAGTAAAGTTTTAGGAAAGAGAAGAAAAGTGCTAGTTATGCATGATTTAATAAAAGAAAGTAAACCCTCTATTTTATAACGGAATTGAAGTCGCTAGGAGTGCTAGAGTGGCTTCTCGGGATTTTTGTACTATGTGGGATCAAAGGTCAATTTGAGATTTGTAGAAATCATGATAAAAGAAAATATTGTATTGATAGTTTTGAAATAAAAATACGTTGCGGAGGAGTTAAGGATATATAATGTATACTCACCAATAATATACAAAGAGAAAAAGCAATTTTCGTCACCATTGAAATGTTTGAGAATAGCCTTAGATTTCTAGAGAAGCATTATGGAGGGAGACTTTAATACCACTTTGAGGATTTCAGATTAAAAAGGTTGAAATATAGTTAGAGATTCATTGAGAGAAGGAATGGAGGACCTTATGTTGGAATGGGATCTAGTGGATGTGAAACCCACTTCCTTAAAATTCTCGAAAAATAAAAGATATGGAATCAATTTTATAGAAACCCTTCTAGATTATTTTATGGTTCACAATGGCTAGTATTTAGAAGGTAAACAAATCTATTAAGATATCCTACCTCATAGTGAGTCACACCATAATCCAAATTTTTTAGAAATAAAATAAGGGGAAAGTTTACGTACCATACCTTTTAGATTCAATCTAGTTGTGCTACAAGAGGAAGAGGTTTCAAGGTTAGTTCAAAGAATTTGAGGATCATATATTGTGGGTTATTGGGCTTATATCTAGAAATAAAAACTAAGAATAGTCAAAATCATACTAAGAGTAGTTAAAAGCATCATACATGAACCCCACCACAAGGAAAAAGGAAATACAAAACTAGTTGGAACATATTTAAAAAGAAATGGAAGAGTTAGAGATATTACAAGAACATTACGACAAGGAAAGAAAATTGAGCCAATAATTATATATACAAAATAGGCATAAGGAGGAGTGGAGAAAGTTTTTTCATAGAGAAGTGAAGATGAGGAATGAGATCAATAATGTCAAAGAAATTACAACTACAATAGGGAAAAAAATTCCTCCTTTCAAGAAATTAAATAAGCATCCTTTGAACATTTTAAAGATTTATACACTAATTAGGGAAGCAATTTTGAGGAAGAATTGAAGAAATGTTTCTCTCAATTCCAAAACTATTATCTAGTGAAGATAATCACTTTCTTTGCAAGGAAGTGGAAAAATATAAAGTCATAGATGCATGTTGGGATTTGGAGCGAGATAAAGTTTGTGAGCGAGATAGCTTCAACATAATTTTTTGCAAAAAATTATGATGGCTATTGAAATATGACCTTATAAACATTATTAATTAGACAAGAAAGAAGGATAGAATTAGGGGAGGTACGAACTCCTCCTTTCTAGCCTTGATTCAAAAAGAGAGTAAATATTAAAGCTTCTCTTGATTTCATCCAATTTCCTTGTGCAATGCTTCTTATAATATTTCAACTAAGATTCTAGTGAATATTCTAAAAATATTTTTGGAAAATATCATTTCTAAAAATCAAGCAAGATTCATGAAGGGAAAAAAGATTGTGAATAATATGATTATGGTCCAAGAAGCCATCCATACAAGTAAAAGTGAAGGAAATAAACGAATGGTTATCAAATTGGATTTTGTAAATTCATTTTACAAGGCCATTCAACTTTTTCTATTCAAAGTCTTGTAGATTTTTGGATTTAATATGGATTTTATTAGATGGATTAAGGTTTTTGTTGGACACCCTTAAATATCTCAATCAGTTAATGGTCGGTCTACAGGGTTTTTTGAGGCCTCTGGAGGCTTAATGCAAGGTTTCTCACTTTCCCCTCAATTATGTTAGAATTTTGGGTAGCTCGAGAAATATTTCTAAGAGAAGGAAACCCACCAAAAGGAACTCGTTGGGAAACTTACCCAAATTTGGGGTTTTGTACCCAAAGAAATTGGTTTAGAACATAAAATAACTAATTATTTATTCTAATGGGTTTAGAGGCTAAAAACCTAAGATCTAGAGGGTTCACAAATGTATCGAGAGAAAGAATAAATAGAGTAGCCAAAGGAGAGGTTCATGGTGTGCAAGAGAGATGTGACTTCTCCTATGCAAGGTGTGCCCTAGTAAATGGTCAAGGTTTTCTCATGGAGGTAGAGATACCCTTGAAAAGACCACAACTCCTATTCTAAGAAGTCCAAGTCAAAGTTTAAATGAGGAGAAAGGGTCTCAAGAAATTGGAGGGTTGAAGGGCAAGGCCAACCTTGGTTTAGGGCGTAGTCTAAGGCTAATAAAGGAGATCTGACCATGCTATTATAACCCTTGAAGGAGGTCAATTAGCTCAGCCTATGTGAATATAAGAGGCAAGAGAAAGATAATGGTTTCCATGAGCGAGAACAAAACCAAAATAACAACTCATATTATGTCTACATTAGCCCAAGAAGGAGATGCAAAACCTCTAGCACAACTGCAACAAGGAGAAAACATTTATGGCCCATTTTGTGTTGAAAGGAGGCTGGTTTTTCTTAGCTAGATATTTTGTGTGTGATCCATGCCCTAAAGGGGCTCTATCCAAGCTAAGATAAGGTGAATAAGCAACCACTATTTTTTTTTAAGGTCTTGTTTTATTATGTGCAAAGGGAGCAGGGTCAAGCCGTGGAAAGATGCATAACAAAACTCATATCTTCCTATTGTGGAGGGCCTAAGGACCTCATAAGGTTACATAGGTCCAGCCCTAAGAGAGGCTGAAATTGGCATCAAACTTGGAATGGAGGCAGCGAAGGACTTAAGGTAGAGAGAGATGGTTGTGGGACAGTGTGTAGGGATGAAATGTTGGAGAAGGGTTTTGAAGATGTATTTTTGAATTTTGTTCACAAATGTGGATTGAATAGTTGATTGGAAGGCTAATCATACAATTATCTTGAGGAAAAAGAGAATTGCGATATTTGGAGCTTATATGTGCAAGGTATTTGATAGAGTAAATACATTGTGAGTAGTTGATTAGATAGAGACATTAGAGGAGAAATTTATCTATATATTGGAGGAAAAGGATAAGGAGATACATCAAGTATAAGTGGACATAAAGGGATGCTTACATAAGCAAGTAATTCATGTATTTTGTTCTTAACGTGATGAGAAGATTTAGGATATAATGGATTTGACCTCAAGCCCTAAATTATATACAATGCATACTAGTTGTACTAGTGATATCAAGCGGCATGATCCATGGTACATGAGCTCCATTATTATTTTATTAATGGGATAGTAAAAAAATGAAGGTTAGGGATCATTATATCTATGTAATTAATTGATTTCACTGTTTTAGACCTCCATTTTGCAAAGTGCTTGTAAGTTGGGGGTTGCTAATGTGTTTGTGTGCTTGGTTAGCCATAGACTAGATGTAGGGCCCATGCAAAAATCAACATGGTACGAGAGCTACTTTGAAGAGAACATGGATCAAAGTGTGTGTAGGGAGCAGAGTGAGTCAGTGAAGGTTGTGTAGACTCAAAGGGAGACTAGTTTCAAAGGGAGACTACAAAGGATTGTCAGTTGCCCTATCAAAGTCTGAATTTTCAGGTTCTAATGAGATATAGGAGTTTTCAACCCATGCAAGGATAGCCATAGACCAGGCGAGAACATTCATGATGGTGCAAGGAAAAGGCATAGTTCATGTCAGGACATTCATGCACTATGTGAGGACAAATATGGCTACACAAAGGAAAGTCATGACTCATGTGAGGATGTTCATGGGCATGCAAGGAAATTCATGGATATGGAAGTGTGAAGGAAATACCTTCCTCACTAAGAGGGAATGGTATAATTTTGGGTAGCTTTGAATGTATTTATGAGAGAAGGAAATCCACTAGAAGGAATTGGTTTGGAAATTTACCCAAAGTTGGGCTTTTGGACCTAAAGCAATGAGTTTAGAACCTAAAATAGCTAATAATTTATTATAATGGGTTGAGAGGCTATAACCATAAAATATAGAGGGTTCATAAATGACCAAAAAGAAATAATAAGGAGAGGATCCAAAGGAGATTCTTATGGTGTACAAGAGAGATGAAAATTTGCTTTTGCAAGGAGTTCCCTAGGAGAGGACCGAGTTCTACTAATGGAGGATGAGGTACCCTTCAGAAGACTGCAACTCCTATTCTAAGAAGGTCTAGTCAAAGGTCAGAGGAGGAGAAAGGGTATTGAGATCTTGGACTATTAGAGGGAAAGGCCAAGCTTGGTTTAGGTCTTACTATAAGGCCAATAAATGATATTTCGTCGTGCTACTGTAACCTTGATGGAGGCAGAGTGCCCCATCTCATGTGAACAAAAGGGACGAAGGAAAGATAAGGGTTTCCATGAGTGATAATATAACCAAAATATAAACTCATATTGTGTCTACATTAACCCAAGGAGGAGACACAAAACCTCAAGAGATACCCTAACAATAAGGAACAAAATTTTATGATCTTTTTGTGTTGAAAAAGGGTCAAGTTTTCCCAAGTAGATAGGAAAAAGTTCTAAGTGTGATCCATGACCTAAAAGGATTATATCTAGGCTACTATAAGGTGAATAAGCAACCACCGAAATTATGTTTAAGGTGCAGTTTTGTTCTATGCAAAGGGAGGATGGTCAATCCATAGATAGAGGCCCAACAATCCCGATACTTGTTTGTTGTGGAGGGTCGAGGGGCCTTAGAAGGTTGCATAGGTGCTCTGTGGTAAGGCTGAGCCCTATGAGAGGTTGAAATTGACCTCAAACTTCAAATAGGGGCATCGAAGGACTTAGGAAGAGAGAGAAGGTTGTGGGACAATGTGTAGGGATGAAATGTTGGAGAAGAAGGGTTGATGAGATGTATTTCTTACTTTTTTTCATGAATGGTGGATTGAATAGCTAGTTGGAAGGTTGATCATACAATGATCTTGAAGGACAAAGACCACTATGAGAAGATGAGTTGATTTGGAGCTGATATATGCAAGGTATTTGAAGTAGTAAATACATTATGAGTAGTTGATTGGACAAAGACATTAAAGGAGTAATTTATCTTTGTATTGAAAAAGTGGATAGAAATGTTTGGTTATATAAGTAAGTAAGTCGTGTATTTTGTTGATGTGATGGGAAGATTGAGGATCTAATAGATATGACCTCGAGCCCTAATTTGTATACTATGTACACTAGTTGTATTAGTGATCTGAAGGGCCATGATCCATGTTATGGGTGTCCCATGATTATTTTATTAATGGCATAATAAAAAAATCGAGGTTTGGGCTTAATATATCTATGTACTTAATTGATTTAATTGTTGTAGATTTATGTTATGAAAATTTCTTGTAAGTTTGGGATTCGTAGTGTGTTAGTGTGTTTGGTTAGCCATAGACCAGATCTATGGCCCATGGAAAAATCAACATATTATATATTATTATGGAAAACTCATTAAGCAAAAGATTGGAAATTGAAAGGAGTGAAGGTCGTATAGAGGGTATCCACATATTTAGAAATGTTAAGGCTTTGAACTATTCTCAATTTGGAGATGATACCTTAATGATGGTGTGGGCTTCAAGAATCATAGAAAAAATATCTAAAGTTGTGTTGGATATCTTTCTAACATATTTAGGAGAAGACATAAATAAACAAAATATCCAAATTTATGGTTGGAACTACAATGATCATTTGCTTAAAGAAATATCTACCATTTTATACTTTCCTTTCTTAGCAAAATGATGTTCCTTTAAATATCCGAGTACTCCAATAGTAGTTGGTACCACCCCTATGAAATATTGGGACACCATTCTTTTGAAAATTTATAAGAATTTAGAGATATAGGGATGAAGATGGCTAGTCTAATAGGGAGAGCCATTCTCATAAAAAATTTATTTCAACCCTTTTAATGTTCCAATGTTCAAATCTATTGGCTCCAATTGGATTCACAAATCAAATAGGGAGATTGATAAGAATTCTTTTATGCCAAGGGGGGGACAAAACAATAAAAAGTTGCATATGGTTAGCTGGAATGTGATAACAGAGCCAAAATAAAATGGGGAATTATAGATGCGATATCCTTTGTAGATGAATCTTTCTCTAGTAGTAAAAATTGTATGGAGGTTGATAATAGAATAAAAATATTAGTGGAAGGAAACTCTAATCCAGAAATAATTCAATAGGTCTATTTTAAACAATTTGAAAAATTTAAAGTGGAACCAAAATGGTTCACCCATATGGAAGTTGCGCAAGACAACGACTGTCTTATTATAGAAAACACAGGGTGGAGAGTGGGGAATGCGAAGAATATTAATATAACACAATTTGAAAACAAAATGGGGAAACAATGTTCTCTTCCAACCATCTCCAAGGAATCCAAAATTAGTTAAGATTGAGGGGAAATAAAATGCTCCATGATTTTCTTAATGGGAAAAATACTTTGGTATACTTAAAGGATGGGACATTCCCATTGTTCCCTTAGAGATCACTAAACAAAAAAGAACTTTCCTTGAAGTGCTAAGACATCTAGACCTCACTATTGTCCATAAGGAAGATTATAGATAATGGAAAGATATCCATATTAGATATTTTATAAAGAAAGGTTAGAAAACTCTTCTCTTGAATGAAATTCTCCCACCAATCTAAAAAATTTGGATGGATGTTTGGAATTTGGATGGTATTCCTAAAGTGAACTTATTCTTTTGCTAACAGTTTATGCAAAAATTTTATATACTGATCATTTAAGGAAAAGAGGAATATAGGGTCCTAATTGTTGTGTTCCATGTGGGTGATCAAAGGAATATTATAGACTGCTATTTTTTTAATTTGAATATGGAAATTATCTTTTGAACAAGTTTAAACAGTTAATCAAATTCTTGATAGTTGGAGGAATATGTTGCAAGGATAGGAAAAGATAATTTTGAGCACCCTTCAATCTAAAATTCTTGGAAAGTGTTTTTAGGCAGCCCTACCAAAGTATCTATGCTAGGAAATATGGCTAGCTAGGAATAAGGCCATTTTGAAACAAAAAGGAACAACTCCCCATGAAATAGCCACTTAGGTAGGATTGTTACTTTTAGAAGCTTTATCAACCAAGGGAATCTAAGATCCCCCAGGAAAAACATGGACTGATAAAGAGAAAAGCTGGCTTAGAAAATTAAAAAAGAAGCAAAGATTAATGTCAACTCTCTCTAGGAAATATAAAACAGGTAGTAGGTGGAAGCTCCCTTTGGATTCTAATAATTTTGAAGGTTGGAAGAAAAATTATAAAAATATGATCCTCTTTTTCATTGGCTCATCCAAAGGAAATCAAAGGGTGACAAGAGAAAAAGGGGTTATCATTTTCGTTGAATAGCTAAAAGAATTAAGATACACTTTGGATATAGAGATCATTATAAACAATTAGTCCAAGTAGTTAACAATATGGATGGGACTCATTCTGATGCATAAAGGAAATTATAAAAATGTAACCGTAATTGGGATCTCTCATATAAGTGTAGGAAATCTTAAAATGAGGCAGAAAAATATAAAGATAAATAGGGAAACTAATTCAAGGAATTCTCTCCCTACTCCAAGTCTTTTAAACTATGAAATTATACCAAATTCTAAGGAGTAAAAATACTAAGGAAGATATATCATCAAATCTGGGAGTTAATTTAGAATATGGAGAAATTAAGGTTCAACAAAGGAATAGTTTGAGAAAGGAAGACCTAATTGATGAAGTTATAGAAGGTGGACAAGAGGAGAAAATTGGAAGTAGGATCAATATGGAGGAGAAGCAACATGGAGGTGACGAAACCAAGGATGACCTAGCTTAAGGATTCGAGATGCAAGGGATACCATGAGGGGTTTCTTAGTTTAAACAATTCTTTATGAAATGTTTTTGTATTCTTAAATTACAGGTCTGTTGTAGAACTCACAGTAGGAATATAGCAATGAGGGATGATGATAGGTCTTAGAACATTATAAGAATACTTCTACAAGCCCAAATTTTATATATTTTTCATAGACAAGTTTTTCAATTATAGACTCTTTATTTGATCTATGGATCAATCTTTTATATAAATAGAAAAAAACCATTAGTGTTAATAGTTAATAATAATAATAATAATAATTAATAATAGTAAAATTAAAGTATACTTTCAGCTTTGTTCGCATGCGTGGTTAGAAAAATTGGGGAAAAAACCATGTTTGGCAAAGCCCCTTGTTGTAAAAGAAATGATCAAAAGTTCAATCCTCGAGATATGTTATCACCAATTTTAATTAAAAAAAAAGAATAAATTATTTAATTTAGTTAATTTTTATGAATTTTCAAAAATTTGGCAATGTGAAATAATTCACTAGGTAATTGTTTTGATTCCTATCAGTGTTTATGACCCATTTAATTTATATGGCTACATTAGTAATTATTGATGACTAAATTAAAATTTTAAAAGTTATACTCTAAAATAGACACATCTATCTAGATAATGAGGTCTCATTTTTTGATACTTTTTTATATCATATTTATTATTATTATTATGATTAGTTGTGGACAATATGTATATTTTTCAATTACATTTAAATTAAGCCACATCAACTTTTAATATAATTTGATTTTAAGTATCTTTACCTAAATGGTCATATACACTTTTGTGTAAATATATATCATTATATTTCATTTAAAAATAGTTAATTACATAGAAAGTGGTGGCTCAAGCATGGCCATAAACATTTTCTGGGAGAATAAAATCCTGAAAAAGAAAACTCTAAGGAAAAATAATCGTCCACTAATAGTTGCCATATATCCTAAAGAATTACAATACTTTCCGTAGTAAAATCTTAGTGACAAACTAGAATCATAGAAAACACATTCAACCAAACTTCAAAACAAAGTACCAATAATCTTCCATTAACATCCCCATGAAACTTAAATAGCCCCAATTAACATGCTCATGACACTTAAATAGCCTTATCCACAAGTTGCAAAAATTTTGATGCAGTACAATACCCACTAACCAAACACCATGAAGACAAATTCACAGTAATCCAAAACCAACCCTAAGGCATTGCTTCCTAGCCTCTAAAAACACATAAACACCATTGTATAGCATCTAAAAACATATAAACACCATTGTATGACATTCCAAAAGATCCAAAATAAAAATCCATTACCACTATGAAAACCAATGGTACCTGTTAGCACGAGTTAATCAATTTCGGAGGAGATCAAATCAGGGAATTGCACACTGTTTGTTGGAGGACCTGTGAGATCTCTCAACCCAAAATCATTGAAAAAAAAAATATCCACCCTCACCCAAGGAGGATCAACATTACCCAAAGAGAAACGCAAATTATGTAACATCCTTTTGAAATCCTCCCAAGTTGAAAAAACACTTTATGTTTCTACCTACTTAGCCTTATAAGGAGACATATATAGCCTTATAAGGAGACATATAAAGGAAGTGGTTTATTGGTTTAAAGCCAATAAACCCATAAATTGTAGTCTTCTTTTCTGAAATATACCCAAATTGCACAGATGCAAACGAGTCGCTTACGTCCGAGTATCTTCAGTGTGCAACGTTACAAATTGTTGTAACGTTAACCACTTATTACCAAAAGATATGGACAAGTGTGATACAAACGATGAGCCGGACACAAGCAAGTGCTGTTAACTGCCAAGTGTGGTCAGTGTGCAACGTTACAAATTGCTGTTACCTTATGAACAAGGTTGTGGTGTTCTGGTACGAATAAATTGTTTGTTTATTTAAGTTTGGATTGTTTGAGGTGTATTGTCTTCAAATACCTTCTTGGTACTGTTTGAGGTGTATTGTTTTCAAATAGTTTTAAGCATACTCACCAAATACGTCCGAATCAAAACAAAAAAATTTCGGAAATTCGTCAATTCGATTCGTAGGGCCAATTATTCGAGGAAATTCGAGTCGATTCATTTATCGTTTTCTTCATTTGATCCTCTTCAAAGAAAGCAAAACAATACTTCATGGTGAAGAGAACTCGCTTCGAAACGTTAGTGCTTTCTAATTAGTTAGGAGTTAGTGCTAGCTTTTCTCTTCTAAGGAGTCAGGAGTTAGTGCTACTTTCGAAATGTTAGGATCGCTTTGTTGAAGATTCCTTTACATATAAGGTTAAGGTTTATTTTGAAAAAGAAAGGAAATAGGAAAAAAAATTATGTAGATTGGAAAAGTTTTATTTTTCAATTTCACTCTATTTTTGTAATGTCTGAAAGCTAAAAAAGAAATATAAAACTTTTCCAATTTCATTCTGTTTTTGTAATGCTAATAGTTAAAAAAAAATATGGAA
>APFE031747283.1:0-24511 GCA_000404065.3 Pinus taeda
TCTAGACTGTTTAATTGCACCAACAAGGTATTAAAAACATTCAGGTGATCAGCAATTGAGGTACCTTCTTTCATCCGAAAACTGTAAAGCTGCCGTTTCAGGAGAATTCGGTTTGTCAAAGACTTCGTCATGTAGAGCTTCTCAAGCTTCAACCACAGGCCTGCGGCGGTTTTCTCTGACACAATGTTAAACAGAACATCGTCCGCCAGACATAACCGAATTCCGCTCAGAGCTCTAGCATCCATCTCATCCCATTCATCCTCCGTCATGGAAGCAGGTCTTTTGTTTTTCCCCAACAGTGCTTTCGCCACACCTTGTTGAACCAGCAGATCGTGCATCTTCACCTTCCAGATTTCAAAATTATTCTTACCATTGAATTTCTCAATTTCGAACCGGGCACTTTGATTTTTCGCCATTTTGTATCAAAAAATCCAATAATCTCCAATTTCAATTTGAAATACCAGCAATTTAAAAAACAAAAATTGCCTATGCCTTTTAAAAAAAAAATATCTTCCTTCACACAAGAAAAAATAAATTTATGCCTATGTCTCCATAAATTTCTGCCTTATTACAGTAGACCTCCGCCAAAAAACAAAAAAAAAATTGTTTTTGTTTCAATTATCCTGGAGTATTGTATTGAAAAATCTCGTTCCCAAAATATATATCCCAATATATTTTTCTTTTTTTAACACCCCACCATTCATATTACTCCACCATTTAACATACCTTAACCCACTTTTAACAAATGTGCACACTCTCCATTATGTGAACATGGTTTATATTATGTGTACCATATGGTTTATAACATATGCGTTTCAACATTTTATATTTTAAAACAACACAACGCATTATGTTCAAAGCCATCCAAAACCATCCACGCCGATTTCAACCATATACTGTCATATATTTGCAGCGGCCAACAAAGCACAAAACGGAAATATGAACATATAAACCTGAGCACTGAGGAAACCTGCGCATTAAGCATTAATATGAACCTGGAGCTAATATGAACCTGCGCATTAATATGAGGAAACTATCCCGCTGTCCCATTATTGCTCTGCGTCATCAATTACCATGCTCATAACTCTCTTTCTACTATGTTTCTCTTTAGAAAAAATTATGAAAACAGAATTGTAGTTGAACTGTGGCAAATGAAGTAGATAAAGTAAAACGATGTGTGCGTGTTTCCGTTTTTCAGAACCCCGATCTCATTGAAACAGACAGAAAACCGTAAAAGCCAGTCCGCACACTTCCACAGCTATTTAATACACATCAGAAATATAAATACCAGGTACGCACGCAGGCACAAGTCCGCCCTCCAGCAATGTACAGCTCAGTCCGTGCTCCAGCAATATATAGCTCAGTCCACCAGCATCAACAGTCACGCACAGCGCCTCCAGTCAGCTTCTCCAGGCACCTCACCTCCAACAAGCTCTGATACCATTTGTTGGATCAGGTGCTCAGCGATAAATTAAACACACAATTAACACAGCAGAAGATCAAACACATAGAACACAGCTATTAACGTGGTTCACCCAACCAATCTGGGCTACGTCCACCAAACATAGGCATCAGGGATATATTAATCAAAACTTTGGAGATTACATCAATGAAACTCTCACTCTCTTAGCAAACCATCCGAATGGTTTCCTATTATATAGAATAGAGAATCTAACTGCTCTCACATCAAATTTAGGATGCATTAATTTGCTCCCAACAACCTGGAGATAATCCAGCAACAGATTTCCTATTGTTGTCATCTACAGAGATTTCTGCCTATTTGTCTCAAACAGAAAATCTCAACATCAAATGCCCACCACAAAGCAGGAACTATAGTGATCGCTAAGCATTGAATTCATATTAGTTTTTGTTGACCGCCCTCTTCACCCAAATTTAACCAAGGTTTTGGCATCACAATTTCGCTCAACGAAACTTTAACCAAACTTTTCACTTCCACCCCTTATTGGAAACTTCACTTGTCTAGAGGCACATTACAATGGGACATCGTTATTTTATCCAAAGTTTATTTTTTAAGACAAAGTTCTGAATTCATGAAATATTTAAAGTTTTTGGCTATTCAAATTTTTTGGCTAGCTGCTCTTATTTGGAGAGTGAGTGCAAGCATATCCAAAAAAAAAATCTATTCTTATTTTGGGTGGTTGTTCCTCCATTTTTTATCATATCCAAAGTATGGGTGGTTGTTCCTCATTTTTTAGGATATCCAAAGTATCCGTCACGCTGGCACTACTATTTTTGTGATGCCACATGTTCTCACTACCCTGCATGCATGTTCTGCATGCATGTTCTGGCTGCGCTGCATGCAACCATAGCGATTTTCCCTCAAGCCACATGTTATCCACATATTGTGAGTCAACCACCTTATTCTCTTATTTATGTCGAGTGAAAAACCATAGCACAGAAATCTCATTGAACACAGAAATCTAATTTATGCCTAGTGAATAACCATAGCACAGAAAATAGTTACTCTGTATTCCTTGCTTGACCACCCCCGGCCACTCAAATTCATGTTTCACTAATGAATGGATTAAGGGTGGAGACACTGATACATGCTAGTTAATGAAGCTCAACAGAGAAACTCACCAAGGAGACGAGTAATGTATTTCTACCATCAAAATAGGATATTAATCACCTGAGGTGGCCGGAATATTAGTCACCCAAGGTCGCCGAAATGGTTGGGTTTGTTGTGGTTGAAGTGGAGACTTCTTTCTTCTAATTCCCATGGACAGACAAAGTAAACCTGTTCTGGAGAATACATATTTCAAAGAATAATTGGTAAGTCAATTCTATTGTTTTTGAAGTTCACAAATTCTAAACACTAGCTGACATAACAAATGTCCAGCAAAACGCACCAACGCGTGCAAAAGAAATATACAGCCAAATTCTTGCATGTAATGTAATCCTTTTTTAATTCTTGCATGTAATGTAATCTTTTTTAGATTCGTTTATTTTCTTTATGCAATATTTTTTTATATTCATTTACCTTCTCTGCATGTAAGTAATCTTTTCTTAATTCTTACTTGTAATCTAATCTTTTTTAGATTCATTTACTTTATCTATGTAATCTTTTTTATATCATTTACTTTTTAGATTCATTTACTTTATCTATGTAATCTTTTTTATATTCATTTACTTTTTATTTATTTTAGACAACCAACTAGCCTCACAACCACACAATTAATTAATTAGAGGATGCAACTAGCCGCATAACCACACAATTAATTAATTGGAGGATGCAAGTTGCAGGAGGTCATCCTCGCTCCTTGCTCTACTACTAGCTTTGGTAGGCATAAAGCATCAAAGTGAAACTTGTGACTTAGAGTCCACAGTATGGCATAATATTTGACGCAAGAAATGAAAAACAAAATCGAATGTATAATTACATATATAAAACCAAATTACCAAGTATAGACCCAAACAGACTCCATTGTATATGACCAGATGTTTTGTTCTAAAGTGGGAGCCGCTAGTTTGGGAGGGGAAGACAACCACATTTGAGGTTTACTTGGATACTACAAGGCTTATTTCGCAAGTTGAATCATTGAATCCTTGATCTTTTCAAATTATTTGATCCATGGTAGCATATGCCCCATAATGGAATAAATGGTTGTGTGTCTTCCATGTATTTCCTCGGGTCGAACCCTGGATGCCACTTCTTCAAGCAGAAGTAGGTAGGTTCCCTTTCTTGTTACTGCATTCTTGTTTAATTTCTTCTGTATAATGCCAGAGGATTAACAAATTCATCCAATGCAAAGGCAAAGGTGTAGCTTCACTTCACAGAGCCAGTCATATAACATTGACAGAGAAAGAAAAATAAATAAGGGTAGCTAGCTTGCACGCAAGTCAGGTAGCTTACTAGATTTTTTTTTAATTAAAATTTTATTTCATATTTCAATATAAAATAAATATTGACATTATATATATATATAGAAAAGAACTTATTAAAAAAAATAAACACTAACCTTACTTAAGTACTAGTTGTACAAGGAAGGATGCCAAGGGCAAAGGCGTAGCTTCACTCGACAGGGCCCAACCATATAACATTGACAGAGAAAGAAAAATAAGGGTACCTAGATTGCATGCAAGTTGGATAGCTGACTAGATTTTTTCTTTAATTAAAATTTTATTTCATATTTCAATATAAAATAAATATAAATAAATATTGACATAGGAAAAAAAAACTTTTTAAAACAAATAAACACTAACCTTACTTAAGTACTAGTTGTACCAGGAAGGATGCCAAAGCCTTCAGGAATTCCACGCTGCAATTACGTTTAGAAATATGTTATCACTGTGACATTGGCAAAAGCCCCCCAGAATTCTTGTTTTTTCCTAAGACCCCATTTTGACTAAATTTCATAATCAACCATGGAAAATTAATGAATAAAAAGGAGAACAAGAGTGGTTCTCGAGTTCGCTTTCACTCATCTCGCAGGTTCTCCTTAGTGAACATGCATGATAGATAGTTTGGTAGCTGTTTAGCGAGCCAACATCCATGGAATATCTTAGGATAGGTTGGACAAGTGGTCACTAAATGGGCCCGCAAATTTACTTTCTAATTTATCAATTACTTTTCTAGTGGTGTGCTTCCACCTGTAAAAAGGAAAGAGTATTAAGATGTATGGCACGTCCTAGAAATCGAACACAGTAAATGCGTGTCCATATTTTTAGATTTTGAATCGATAACCAGGGTTAGTCATCAACAAATGTTATCAATTATGCCGATGGTGGAAACACCGAGTGTTGAACTTAGGTTGTGTTTTACTTTTTTTTTTGAGCCGCGTAGAAATCTATAAATCCTAGCTTCATTCAAACACCGAACCAAATAGATTTAATGGAGTTTGTTTTCAGCCTTTCGTGACATATTATTGCACTTATTTTTGTAGTTATGGGAATTTGATCTTTGCTTCCCTACGTTTATTATTATAATAATTGTGTATTCTATTAATTGACTTAGTTTTTTTTGCAGCTCATAGACAAGTCTGCGATACTTAACTGAGCAAAGGATTGTAGTTATGGGAATTTAATCTTTGCTTCCCTATGTTTATTATTATAAATATTGTGTATTCTATTAATTGACTTAGTTTTTTTGCAGCTCATAGACAAGTCTGCGATACTTAACTGAGCAAAGGAGGTTTCAAATGTCATCAAGTTGTGAGAGTGATATGTATCCTCTTTCTCTCACATTAAATATTGGACTAGTTTCTACAGAGACGTGTTGACGGTTGGATCCATGTCTATTTCAAATTGATGTCTAATCCAATCCAAACAGTTGATGTATATTTCAAATTTTATCTCTCTCCTCCCTTTTCCTGTAGGCTGTGAACGAATTTGACGAACTTGTTTCATATGGGACGAAATAGAAGAGTGACTTGGGCTTTAAGTAGGCGGCGGATAAATTCTTTCAAGTAGGCGGCTGTTGGAATTTTATGGTGAATTCCATAACAAATAGACAACACAAAACTGCTCTGTTTCAGCTCAAAAATAGATAATTTCGTTTTCTGGACTTGGTGTTGCAGCAACAGGATTCTGGTGTTGCAGCAACGTGGAATAATACTATGTTTCTGTTAACACAGAAAAAACAGAAAACTGCTTACTGGAAACGGTGTTGCAGCAACACAGTTTGGTGTTGCAGCAACGTTGATCGTGGTGTTGCAGCAACGCGAGTTTTGACATCAAGCCACTCGGTGTAACGGCAACACGATTTTGACGCTAAGTCACTTTTAGAAGTTGGGCGTCAAAATCACTTATGAATTTACAGTGAGACAATTGACGCTTGGTGTAACAGCAACTAAAACAAATGGCATCAAATCACTAATAGACTTACAGAGTGAAATCAAAGTGTTTTTGACACTTGGTGTAACAGCGACACATAATTAACTTGTATTCGTAAACACTAAAACAGCTGATACAAATTCGTCTTCCTCTTGACAGAGGGATAACAGCAGAAACACTTCAGTTCCACAAATCTATGCTTAAAAGCATCTTCCTCCTAACAGAGGGATTCACCAAGGAACGCTTCTGTTCCACACAAATAACATCTACCTCTTAACAGAGAGATTTCAACATGCCTGCTTCAGAGGCACTTCAATCTGTGTATACTTGCAAATTGACACTGTTGTGTCTGCACTACTGTCTAGGCACTCTGTCTCAGCACTGTATTACAACAACTCTATCTCAGCACTGTTGTGCATAGAGCTTCATTCATGTGAGCACATGCTGCTGCACATTCTTTCTCAAAAACCACATAAATTATATTTCAGCACTGCTGTGCTGTATTGCAGAGAGATTAACGTTGTTGCCACACACTCAGAGAAACAGAAATGTTGTTCTTTTCTGCTTGATTAATCTACATGATCTCACTGCTGCTTGATGTATATATAACAAAACAAATATCTGAGTTTAATAATAAACTAAACAAAATATTTGCTGATGTTTATCTTTGTATTTATTGCAGAAGAGGCGGTGATCAAAAGTAAGTCGGTTGTTTGCAGGGGATTTAATTTCTTCTCATTTAAAGTGCAAAATATCTGAAGACTTTTGCGGCTTCCAGATAACTGTTAAAGATCAGATTCTATGAATTTAATGCACATCAATGTGCAAAATATCAGCAGTGACTTTGCGGCATTGAATAGGCTGGAACATCTACGGGAAATCAGATTTATGTCTAGCTGTTCATTGTTTGCAGTTGGAATTAAATTCCAACACTCCCCCTTAATTTCAACAGCTGGGTTATTAGTCTTACCCAGACACTTCATCAAAAATTCGAAACTTTTCTGATCCAATGGTTTGGTCAGAATATCAGCAACTTGCTCCTTCTCTGCTCTCATGGCAGATGTAATTTCATATCTCTTCCCTATAGGAAGATCCATCTGATAGAGTTCTACCAGGGTCTTCATCAAATCTTCAATCTCTTCCTCTGTCATATTGACAAGGGTGTTTGCAGTAAAGCCCATCTCAGCCATCTTGGCAAGAGTTACATATCGAACTCCATATTCTTTAAACAGATCTTCAAGGAACTTCAATTGCTTTCTCCCATTCATGGGTTTTGTCCATTTCCTATCTTCAGCGACATTTTTGAAATGAACAGAGCCATCAACATGACTAGATAAAGCAAACAAAGAATTTGTACCTTCATTTGTTGCTTCTTGTGGTGTGCTTGGAGAAGCACATTCACTTTTCCTCAAGGGTGCGACTTGTTGCCCTTCTATTTGCACTGCTATTTGGAGATGCATTTCAGCTATCTCCTCATCATCTTCATCACGAGACAAACAGTGTTTATCATTCACTGTTTTCTCTAAGCTTTCATCATAAGCTTCCTCCTCAATGAACTGAGGTTTTACTGTCTTTACTTTCTCCATGCCTTCATAGGCTGTCTTGAGAGTTTCCCATGCTTCTTTGGATGTCGTAGCTGCTGCTATCCTTGGAAACACACTCTCATCCATTGCTCGATACAAGAAGTAGAGGGCCAAAGCATCATTCTTCTTATAGCTCATCAACAGCGCTCTCTCTGCTTGAGTTAAGCTATTAAACTCATTTTTATCTGCTGGTTCTTCAAAGCCATCCTCAACAAATTGTTGTAAATCTTGTGAGGTAAACAGGGCTCTCATAACTATTGCCCAATAGTCATAGTTTTTCCCATTCAATAGTGGGAGCTGAGTATTAAACATACCCATGCTAGTGCTGGCCCTGGCCATTCCTTGCACTTTAAACTATGCTTCAAATACAGTCTAGTATTTAAATAACTGGCTGTATATTTAAAAATAACTGAAAAATACCTTGGATCCTTTCTTGACTGTGTCTTCACTCTGCTGGAGAAGCTATTGCAGCAAGAAATCTTCCTTCAGCTTCTTTGATGCCTTCAAAGAGCCTGGACTAGCTCTGATACCATGTTGGAATTTTATGGTGAATTCCATAACAAATAGACAACACAAAACTGCTCTGTTTTAGCTCAAAAATAGATAATTTCGTTTTCTGGACTTGGTGTTGCAGCAACAGGATTCTGGTGTTGCAGCAACGCGGAATAATACTCTGTTTCTGTTAACACAGAAAAAACAGAAAACTGCTTACTAGAAACGGTGTTGCAGCAACGCTGATCGTGGTGTTGCAGCAACGCGAGTTTTGATGTCAAGCCACTCGGTGTAACGGCAACACGATTTTGACGCTAAGTCACTTTTAGAAGTTGGGCGTCAAAATCACTTATGAATTTACAGTGAGACAATTGACGCTTGGTGTAACAGCAACTAAAACAAATGGCGTCAAATCACTAATAGACTTACAGAGTGAAATCAAAGTGTTTTTGACACTTGGTGTAACAGCAACACATAATTAACTTGTATTCATAAACACTAAAACAGCTGATACAAATTTGTCTTCCTTTTGACAGAGGGATAACAGCAGAAACACTTCAGTTCCACAAATCTATGCTTAAAAGCATCTTCCTCCTAACAGAGGGATTCACCAAGGAACGCTTCTGTTCCACACAAATAACATCTACCTCTTAACAGAGGGATTTCAACATGCCTGCTTCAGAGGCACTTCAATCTGTGTATACTTGCAAATTGACACTGTTGTGTCTGCACTGCTGTCTAGGCACTCTGTCTCAGCACTGTATTACAACAACTCTATCTCAGCACTGCTATGCATAGAGCTTCATTCATGTGAGCTCATGCTGCTGCACATTCTTTCTCAAAAACCACAGAAATTATATTTCAGCACTGTTGTGCTGTATTGCAGAGTGATTAACGCTGTTGCCACACACTCAGAGAAACAGAACTGCTGTTCTTTTCTGCTTGATTAATCTACCTGATCTCACCGCTGCTTGATGTATATATAACAAAACAAATATCTGAGTTTAATAATAAACTAAACAAAATATCTGCTGATGTTTATCTTTGTATTTATTGCAGAAGAGGCGGTGATGAAAAGTAAGTCGGTTGTCTGCAGGGGATTTAATTTCTTCTCATTTAAAGTGAAAAATATCTGAAGACTTTTGCGGCTTCCAGATAACTGCTGAAGATCAGATTCTATGAATTTAATGCACATCAATGTGCAAAATATCAGCAGTGACTTTGCGGCATTGAACAGGCTAGAACATCTACAGGAAATCAGATTTATGTCCAACTGTTCATTATTTGCAGTTGGAATTAAATTCCAACAGCGGCGGATAAATAGTTCACCACTTGAAAGTGCCCAAGCAAGTGTGCGTGTATATTATCTTGTAAGTTTATAGGTTTAGTCCTGCAAATAATAATAATAATAATAATAATACTAATAAGACTAGGGTAGAAGTGGTTTTACCATGCCATGTAAAGCTTTCAGTGTGAATGTATGAAGTTCTTTTGGAGTTATTTTGTTTTAGTTGCTAGCTAAAGTTGGCCAATCTTGTCTAACCATTACAAGGTATGGTGGAAGGTCTCTAGTTGGAATATGTGGGAGCCAACAAATTGGACCAACTGGCCTGGTTTTAAAACTGGTCACGTACTTTTATTAAACTAACTGGCCTGGTTTCAAAACTGGTCACATACTTTACCAACCAATTTATTGTATTTTGAATTTCATTATTAAAAAAAAAATAGATAGAAGGTCTCTAGTTGGAATATGTGGGAGCCAACAAATTGGCCCAACTGGCCTGGTTTCAAAACTGGTCACGTACTTTTATTAAACCAACTAGCCTGGTTTCAAAACTGGTCACATACTTTACCAACCAATTTATTGTATTTTGAATTTCATTATTAAAAAAAAATAGAGCAAGTCATTTTGCTGTACAAAAATTTGCATTATTGAAAAAAAAATCAGAATAAGTTTGTCATATTGTGTTTTTAAAAACTAGTTGTTTGGTGAGAGCTCGACAATTAGTGAAACTAACCTTCCTTACTGATATTAAAATAAAAAATTTGCCATGGGGTGGGGTATAAGCATGTGACCAATATAAAGATAAAAAAATTGCAATGGGGTGGGGTATAAGCATGTGACCAATATAAAGATAAAAAAATTGCAATGGGGTATAAGCATGTGACAAATATAAAGATTAAATTGAGATCCACATTCAAAATAACTTGCAGTACCAGATCCAGAGCTTCCATATCTAATTAATCAAGATAAATATTCCAGTTTTCGATAGCAATAATAGTCACACAAGTAAACCGCTTATTTTCACACAAGTAAGCAAATTCTTCTTCATTAATCAATTATCATGAGCTAATATAACTATCATGGCTCCACTTGACCCATTGCATTAACGATGCTAGTTCAATGAAACAATAATGCAACGACGTTGTTTCAAAGAAACAATATTACGGCAGGGACTACCGGCTGCATGCAGCCATTGTTTAAATGGCAGAGGTCTGCGTTATGAAGCAATTAGATGTGCAGTCACAATATTACAGGAAAATAGATTGTATTGGGCAAAGACAAGATTGTTTTTATAAATTTATTGTTCTATCGACTATTGAATAGGGATCCGATACCGAGCTTCATTGCTCCTGTAATCACCAATTTCATATAAATATATATATATTTATTTATATTTATATATTTATTGGGAAAAGTTGTCCTTTTCTTTTTTTATTAATAAAATTTGGTCTGGCATGGAAATTTAGAGAAAGATCCAGCCTAAGAATAGGTTTAGACCCGTGGGTTGGAAGTAATAATGGTCACAAATTACCTATGGATCTGACAACCTATCTACAAGAAAGAGATACGATCACATTGAATCAGGTTGTAGACCCAGCTCAAAATAATTTAAGGGCTCAAGGATGGTTATCCTTAAGACACTTGGGCCTTTCTCCAGATATGCAGTTACCATGGAATGGTTATAAAGAGGCACTAAGGGCTTCTCATATTAGGCTGACTAGTGTTGAAGATGAATTGGTTTTGTTGTTTTATCCAAATGGTTTTTATTCTCCAAAAATGGGATACTCCCATCTTATCGTAAATAGACTTCATGTGGCCTCGTAAATAGACTTCATGTGGCTACATGTATTGATGGTGGAAGCTGTTCTGGAAACTAAAATGTCTAGCTAAGTCTAAATTATTCATGTGGTGTGCTTTAGAGAACAAAGTCCCAATTTGGGATAATTTACCTACGAGAAAATTTGAAGGAGCCCACTCATGCATTTTGTGTAAAGATGCTAAGGAGAATGTCAATCATATGTTGGTCACTTGCCCTTACACTAAGTTTGTTTGGTAATTAGTTACTAATAAACTTGGACAAGAATGTCTGTGGCAAGGTGAAGTTCTCTCCGAAGCATGCTATGTTTGGTATTTAGTTACTAATAAACTTGGACAAGAATGTCGGTGGCAAGGTGAAGATCTCTTGGAGGCATGGTTTGAATGGTGCGATGTTCGGGGTAAGATCTTTCAAGGTGGTGCCTCTATTATTATGCTAGGGTATATGGCTAGCTAGCAACAAAGCCATCTTTAATGATCGTTCTTTGCTTTTGGAAATCACTACTGTACAATCCATTGCAATATTAGATTTTTTTACAAAGCCCCAAACAGATCATAGTAGTAGGATTGTTACACAAGCTCAAATAGATAAGTCCATGCCATGGGATTTTTTTAATGGGGCAACTTAGGGTAAGTCGAGACATTTTGGGGGAGGTGCATTATTGTTTTGACATAGTCTCATTTCTTCCATATCAAAATGGGTCAAAATGGGCCTAGGTGAAGGTACAAACAACTTCACTTAATTAATGGCTTTGAAGCTCTTCTTATTTTTTTCCCTTGAAAAAGATATTCACTCTCTACAAGTTTTTGGAGACTCGATGTTGGTTATCAATTGGGTCACTAGAGCTATCAAATGTCATAACCTAGGGATTGTGCCTCTCGTCAATGAAATTGTTTGTTTAAAATATTCATTTAACGTCTTTATGATTTCTCATGTCTACAAGGAAGTTAACGCCCAGGCAGAGTTCCTCTCTAAGGAGGGCTTTGATTTCTCATGTCTACAAGGAAGTTAACACCAGGCAAAGTTCCTCTCTAAGGAGGGCCTCAAGCTAGGTCATGGGATCTAGATAATTTCGAAGTCCCAAAACGACATATCCCATGACATATCCCATGAGTACTATTACAGGCCTTTGAGAAGCACTAGATGTTCTAGATGATTAGACCTTCTACTAAGGACTTTTAAAGTGGATGTATTTAATAGACTAAATCAACATTTATATGTTTTTGTATCAGCACTTTTATATGTGATGCCACTTTTTTTTGATAGATTGCACAATAAACCTAGTTATCTATTCTTGTAACAGATTTTTAGATGCGTTTTTGCTATTTTTGGATAGATCAATGAGGTCTACATATATGAATACATGTTGGTCATGTATCTGCATATTATATATAGATATATGGTTCCACATCTTCAAATCATAATATCAAACTCAAAAATCTAATTTTGTTTGGAGGGAAAATGTGATTTTTACTAAAAACAAGACATGGGAATGCATTTCCATGTTATATTTGCTATGTGGGTATTTGTTGCAATATCATGACACTGTGGGAGTGAAAAAACTTTGGCTCCTTTAGTACCAGCCTAATCCATACTCTGGATCTACCAAACCCTTAAAAAGATCAAATCTTTTTTCACTCTAAAAAGGATTTGCATTTCAAGAGATTTGATTCCTCATCAAATCTCTTTTCACTCTAAAAAAATTTGCATCTCAAGAAATTTGATTTCTCTAATAATACAGTACAATAAATTTGTACTGATTTACATTTTATTTCCACATCTGATCTCTCATAAAAGCAATCAACCATTACTTTTATAACAATTACCAAAATTACTTTTATAACAGGTACCAAAAAAGATATATACCAATTTACACATGGTTAACGCCTATCCATTATACAGGCTCTCCTTTAAGGAGAGCCTATCAGGTACCATTGCCGTTACCATTGCCGAAACAGCAGATCCATTCATGCATATCCATCCATAATGACCATACTTCTACATTCCCAAATAGAAACGAGACACCATGGATAACCAACACATAACCATGCTATGGCCATAGCATGATCGTTTGAATTTGAAAACCTACCCAAATCACATCCGAATTAGAAATCTTATGGCGATATGGTGTGGCTGAGAGCGGAAATCTGTGTCGGAATTCAAACTAGAAATCTTATGGCAGAGGGAGCGGTGTTTATGAATACGTGTGGGAATGAGATTGATGGTGCCTGGATCTCCACTAGGGGCTACAGCAAAATGGTCAGCTTGACAGAAACAGATCAAGATGAGCTGAATGCTGCCAGATTATCCCTCGGAACCTTGGGAGTAATCTCGCAACTCGTGTTTGCTCTGCAGACCATGTTCAAGCATTTGCTAATTCAATACCTGATAACTGTCTTAAAAAAGAAGTGGGCCCTTTACTGAGGAACCATGAATTCGAATATTTACCATGATATCCTTTCTATTGAGTAGTGGAGTTTCTACCAGTGGATCGAGTTCTTATCGATGTTCCTGGTGAAGGCCTCAACATTAACAGTGGGCATAATCCATCAAGGGTAATTGACATTGAAAATTCTGATGTTTCCTGTAAGTGTATGCATATGTTCTGACATTTGTTCATTTGTTAAGAAAATTGAATTTTCTTAAAAAATTGAATTTTTCTTTTTTTATAAAGAAAATTGAATTTTAGATGAACTAAATCTGATAATAAAATCTCTGTGTAATCCTTTCCACACAGCTGATATGATACAAGCCACAGAAGATTCTGGGACACTGTGCTGTTATGTCAGAGAACAAATAATCTCATTTGTGACCAACGGTAGTGGGTTTTGGCCTGACAAAATTAAAGGCTTCATAGGGTACCCATGCAGGTTAATCATCACATGCAGAGTTTTGGAGGATTCCAGGACTGCCATCAACACTAACCAGACAAGAATTGCACTTCTAATAAAAATCAGTTCGTCTGTCCATGCAGGAATTGTCGAGTGACTTCCTTCCTTCCTTTTCGACGTGGAACTGAGAGTACCCCTTTCACGCCTAGTAGAATCAATTAATCATATAAAGAAGCTCACAGATTTGAATCCTCAAAGTGTGTGCGAAATCTATGTGGTTTTTCGTTATATCAAGAAACTTGATGCATATTTCGGACCAGCAGAGGACGTCATCACACTGGAATTGTTGTATTATCGTCCGAGAGAAGCCAACGCACCCAAATGGAAATGTCTGATCTGTCAAGCTCCTGTAATGGAGCCCGAGCGCCTTTTACTTCTTCTCCTATCGATCTCTTCCTTCACTTTATGACGCAGGCCATGAAGCGTCGATGTCGATGAAGAATGGGCCCGTAGTTGGAAGGCACCGTTATGATTTTAATGGCAGATCAGCCACGAGAATACCGTCGTCGTCCTGAATCCATATAAAATTTCCAGGAGCTAGGCCTTGCTTGAATTCCCACTTGTTGGGGTCGCCATCAACTTCTCGCCTAATTGCCTCAACATTGAGTTGCACTTGTCCAGTCTAGAGTGCTTTTCCAAGAGGCTTACAGACTCCGTGTCTATTTCTTAACCATGGATTGCTTACAATTACCGAGCGTCGTCTAGGGCCTCAAAAGATGTCTAGCGCAAAACAGATTATTAGAAAAACCCTCCAGGCCACGAATGATCGTCTGCAGCAATGCTTGATATAAAGCTTTGAAATGCAGCACACAAATGAGATTCGTAGGCATAAACCCTATGAATCCTCAACTTTTAGAGGTTAAAGAAACAACATTTTATTGGGATCACCATTGGTTCTTACTTGTTCTTAGGGATGGAAGTAGTTGATAGTAAAAAAATAAAATAGTGTTTATTAGATGGCATGCATCTAACATTTTGTTCAGGCATAATCGACTTATGAAATTCATAGCATTTCATTCATGTCCATAAACAAGTGATCACTTCAAACAGAAAACAACAAAAGATTTTCCTCCAGAGTAAAGTTTTTGGGTCTTTAACATTGACAATGGTGGAAAGTGCATTCATACCGGACAACTGGAAACCATAAATTTTAGGTAAGCGATTATCATGTCGATTCTATGTGATCTGTCCAATAATATAAGGAAAAGATTAAAATTTGGTGCTCTCATTTCATATAAAAACCCGAAAAACCTTTGAATATGTTCATTACTTTAAAAAAAAATGTTGAAATTAAAAAAGAAAGAAGCATTGTAACAAGAAAACTTTGAAATTCAGCGCATGGAGATGCCTAGGCACAAACCCCTCCAAATATGTTATTTTTACCGCCTAAAGATAGAACTTTGAAATTAAGCACATGGAGGACATTCCTCTAGACAAATTTATGATTGTTTGATGTCCCCTACCACAACTAAAACAAGCACCTAAGCTTATGCTTTCAACTCTGGATTCTTCGTTTTGGCTTGTTCTGGTGGGCATACACCAATGTTCTGATTGAAACTCTTGGATATATCCAGGCACTGAGCTATACCCTCTTAATTGATAATGTAACCTCTCCACAAGATCTTAATTGATATGGTAACCTCTCCACAAGATCTAAATATATTTAATTGGTTGTAAAACATACCAGTACAAGGTTCATGTGCTTGAGACACCAAAGTTTGTGAGACTTAGGTATACACCTCCATTTCCATGATTGTTGCCAATTATGGCTTCCATTTTTCCAAATTCTAGCAACACCAATAAGGCAGATGCAATAAACCATATGAGCTCTTTCGTAGCCAGAGAAGTTGTAACCTATCTATTTTTTTAATAGGTCTCACAAAGCATTGGAAGTGGCGATGCTACTTGGTTATGCTTGTGAGAGCTATCTTCACCGACGGCGAGGCAGGAGGGCATGTGGTCTCATGCACGGTTGCACGTTTGCCTGAACAGACGTATGGGTTATTTATATACTTTACTTTTCTTTTAATTTATATTTTTTTTGCCACAATATATAATGGACATATGGTAACTTGGTAAGATGCATGGCATGTTTTTTAAACACGGATGGGTAACAATGTTCTAAGTCATCCCGATTATGGATTATGTTCTTGTTCATGTTCAATAACCAACCATGAAGTGCAAAAGAAAATAATGAGAAACAAAGTGATAAAAAATAACATTAAGTTGAAGAAGTGTATAATCTTAAATTTAAATTTAATTGATTTAATCAAAATTACACAAATTCAAACAAATTTAATTGAATTTAAAATTTAATTTCAATCAACTTGAATTTATATGTCAAACTCGAACATAATTATTCTACCATTGATTGAATTCATCAAATTCTATATTTAAATAATCAAATGCAACGAAAGAGGTGGTTGAGACTATTGCATAAGATTACAAGATGGCCTTGTATTCTATTCAAAGAATCACATGTCATTGAGACAAACTTAAATGAATTTAATTGAAATCAAATTTAAATTTGAATCAACTTGGATTTATATGCCAAACTAGAATAGAATTATTCCACCAATGATCAACTTCAATCAAATTCTATACTTAAATAGTCAAATGCAACAAATAATGTGACTAAGACTATGGCATAAGATTACAAGATGACCTTGTATTCTAGTGAAATAATCACATGCCAATTTTGTCGAACTAACTTTATTTATCACAGGTCAAACGACCAAAATTTCAAATCAAAGAGGTTTAGGTAGCAACAAGTTCAAGAATGTAATGGTTCAGTTGTAGTCATTCCTACTTGACTAAAAACATGTGCTCACCCAGTAATCATATAGCAAGTTGGCAACTCCTATTTCGTATGGCATTGGCGACATAATCCATCACACAAAAGCTTAATTAAAAAAGTCTGTCTCCCCCAGGACACCAGCCTCTCCTTTATAATAAATAAATATACCATCAAAAATGAAAATAAAAGATCCATCGGTGTCACTTAGCTATTGAGCAAACAAAATAAATAATAATCTCAAGGGCATAATTTATGTGTTGGTGTCCCCTTGCTAGTTGGGTAGTCCAAGGGTAATGCACTAAACAAATGTTTTCCCAAAATCTATGGACAATTATCAAATACTTTAATAATGCATTGCATGCAAGCATCTCAAGAGGAAACCTTGGCCTAATTGTATTAGAATAAATTAAGCTACTTTAATAATGCATTGCATGCAAGCATCTCAAGAGGAAACCTTGGCCTAATCGTATTAGAATAAATTGAGCATTAAGCCTACTGTATTCGAATAAATTAAGCATTAAGCATGTTAGGTTCCCATAATCTCAAAACAACAATTCAAGCATTTGTCTTTTTGTATGCTAATACCATCATGGGAAATTATGAGCAAAATTATGGTTTAGTAAGGGGAGATGACAGCCTTTGCATACAAAATTTTATGAGAATAATTGAAGCCTCTTAGTTTCCCATGATCTAAAAACTAAGTATCCCCGCATTAGTCTTTTCCTATTGCCACATAAAAGTAGCTGATACAACTTTTTCATGTATATCTGCAACAAACAACTCTAAGATTTGAAAGATGGTATGTATATTGTGAGTTGACATAGATAGTATCCACAATTAGAAAGAGGCAACCATGATATTAAATAGATCACAAAGTTGGAATTTGTATGATTCCTCATCTATTCATTGGATTCCAATTGTAATGGCAATTGATGTTATTTGAGAGTGCTATTGTCAATTGACCTACCAACCACCTAGAAAGCATAGATATATATGTAAATACATTTATTATACAATGCATTATTCACACTTATTAACTGATTCGTTGTAGAAATGTGAACATATCAATCTTCACTCCATTATAAATGAATAAATATGTTCCATCTTTTTATTTTTTTATTTCTTTTGTACTTCTTTATTCAAATTCAATTTCAATTTATTTTCATTTTTTTATATGTATAAAAATTATATATAACTTTATGGATTTTCAACGTTGGCTCTAGTTTTTTTGGGGCAATCTCTGCCTCGTCAATTTTTTGTCTAGCTTTTTGAAGTTGTACTATAAGTTGTATTAACCTGATTGGTAAAAGTAACGGTGTGAAAATTGATCCATTTTGTTTTCACAATTTGCCTGATCTTCCAAAATCTTCTATTCCTTCAGTATATCTTTGCACTTTCAAGGGGAAATTGCTAGTATATATAACAACTGAATTATGATGTCTAATAGTACAAATATGTTCAGTATCTAATCATGATGTAAAGTTGTAGGAAAAAAATAACATCAATTACATATCTATATGAATGATGTATGGGATGGGGCATACATATATATATATATTAATTAATTAAGTATTTTTTAAAATACAATTTTAAATACTATATTATAATAATAAAGTAATGGAAAATACAACTATTACTATAGAAAATTAGTTAAGTATTTTTTAAAAGTAAATTTTTTATATATTTTTAAATATTATATTACAATAACTAATTTAATGAAAATAAATTACCTTCACTATCTAATCATGATGTAAAGTTGTTGTAAATGAAAAATAATACGCGAGTGGGGTGAGGGAGTGTAAATGTGATTTTAAATATATATGTGTGGGGAGGGGTGGAAATTAGTTAAGTATTTTTAAAAATTAAAAATCAAATACATTTTATATTTTAGATGTGGTTTATGGACTTTGAAGATTGATGACTATTATGTTTATAAAATATTTGTTTCAGGAAAATTGACTAGAAAGAATTACTTTTTTATTTGGATAAATCTCATTTTATCAAGTTTTATAATTAATTTTTAAATTTAAATTTGTTTGATACATAAAGTTATAATAGATTTTTTCATAGTTAAATTTATTCATATGATGCCCACGAGGCGTAGAATAGACGGTGACAGGGTGTTTTGTTAAGGCACTTCATGGTGAAAATATCATCTATTAGAAACCTCAACCTTGTGGGAAAAAACCAGCCATGCTAAGGGCTAGTGTGGCCTAGGTCGGGTGTGATCCTGGGTTATTTTGACGACTTAGATGCCCCCGAATTGCGGTTACTCAAGCCACAGGTTAGATGTGTTAGTCATCTAGGACTTGTATTACTATACAAAAAAAAAAAAAAAAAAAAATTATCATATGGTTATTGTTCATGTGTATTATTTAGATAAATTAAAGTTAGTTATAGGTTATGTTCATGTGTATTTTTAAATATCAGATATTTTGTTAATGTCTATGATAGGGTGTTTAGTTAAGGTACTCCATGGTGAAAAGACACCCCATGAATATGTCTTTGATGTGACCTAGATTAGGTGATGTAAACAAACAAAATCCCAAAAAAATTATATATATATATCTATATATATATAAGATTATAGAAACTAATTAAATTAAATAATTTGTGAATTGTATTATCTTAATTATATATATATATATTATTATTATATATAAATATATATATATATAACAAACACAACACTCATTTTTCTCATTTTTCTTTCTTTGCATTGGATTCTCATAATTACTTTGTAGTGGATGGTCATAATACTTTGTGGTAGATTTTTTTACACTATGGTAGATGCTCGTAATATGCTATAGTGTATTTATAGAAATTTGTGGTTGATTTATCTTCCAAACTATGCAATGGATTGAAATATATCTTATGAAGCTCTATGATGGATTTACACATGACTACAATATTATATATGATCTCTACAGTGAATTGAAATATATCATGCAAAGCTCTATGGTGGATTGAAATTGTCATATGAGCTCTTTGCTCATCATTCCTTTCTACGGCTTGTATAATCTCTATTGTTCAATAGATTGAAATATTGGTTGAAGGATCAATCTTTGTGGTATCAAGTTTGTGGCACTTTTGAACCTTATATCTCTAGAGTCCCAGGTACATCTCGGCACTCTCAACGGTCCTCCACTCATAACATAGGGGCATAAGTTTATTTATCTTTTTTCTTCCTTCTTCCTTTTTATTTATTTATTTTTAATTATAAGTACTTTACCATATACGTCAAAACCTCAACCTAGCAAGGGGAGGTTGAGCAAAGTCGCCATAAAAACTCTTTATGATTATTTCGATTTATTAGAAAAAATAAGAGAAGAAAGATAAATAGAACATATAATAGAATAAGTCATAGTTCTTGAAAAGAAATTCAAGAACTATAACTTTGTGTTCGAGACCAAGCTAAAAATAATAAAATATAGGACAAGAAATTCAAAAGTATAAAAAATCAATGGTTGAAGAAAATTGCACCTTGAGAGACAATATGATGCAGGAGCATCTGGTCGACAGGGTGAAGACCGAGAAAGGGCGGACAAAGTTTCGGAAGAAGATTGGGAAAGATGAACAGTTCGACAAAAGGACAGCAAGTCTGTGAGGGTTCTTACATTTTTATTTTATTTTCTACCAAAGTCAACTACAGCATTAGATTCTGTTAGTTAATTTTTATTTATTTTTACTTTACTGTGGCAACGGGTTTTAATTCTAGTTGTTAGAATTAGATTAATATCAATGAATAATGTAAACGGAAAACCCTTGTGGAACAAAGATGACAAAGTAAGCAAACGAATAGACAGGTAGAGTAAGTTTTAGTAACTGCCAGGCAAAACTAAAATAGAATAATTATCTGACAAACTGTAAAGAATAACTATCTGCAATTATCTAACTGCCTGTGACTATTGTATAAAAACACAAACAAAATAACCCAGAGGGGTTCAGCAACTAAGCAATTGAAAGAAAGAATTAGAGAAATATATGTCAAATTCCCTTCATCTAAATTCTGTGCACAAATAGATGTATGAATGAAATACATAAGTCCTCTATATTAGAAATTTCTATATATATTTTTGTACAAATAATTCGTGCAGGCAAACACAGTGACAGAGATTCACAAAACAAGTTCACATATATATTATCGCATATCCAATATCGTTGCAGGCAGATACATGACCAATATTCGAAATACCACAAGTCTAAAGACAAGTCAAGACCAAGAGTGAGCAATAGGCGAAAAGAGGCGAACAGAGCCGAAGAACACAACGACCCACAGTCGAAACCGGGTAAGCAACAACATCAAAGTTAATCGTAGATTACAAATTCCAGTATAATACATTGCAAGCCTGTCAAATTTAATATTACATGAATGAATTGTGAGATGAGGGTTCGACGAACCGAATCATCCATTAACCGAACCTACAGCAAACTTCTACATTACGGCTATGGGTTAAAGCAACCCAAAACATTAAATGTTATAGCTAATAATCATACAGTCGCCGATAACTACAGCAAGAATAGAGAGTCACGGAAGCATCCAACACACAGACTACAGATACAGGCAGATATAGTCAAAACGAAGAGCCACAAGATAAGAACAGAGCTACCCGGAAGAATATCGACCGAACTCATTGCGAAGAGCCATGGAACCGGTCACCTGTAACCTTTACAAAGGAGTAAGTTAGGGTTTGTTGACACAATAAAACCCTCGAACCAGAAATGAAACCGTAAGGTCAAAAATGAATTAGCAAGAAGCGAAGCGTGTATGGCTAAAGGGGAGAGCCATACCTGAATGTGAACCGAGTCCACAACTCACCGAGAAGAAGTGAAACCCTGACCACGGAGGGGCCGAGTCTTGTTAGATACAGCTCGAAATGCAAACAAAGAATTATAGCAGGGAATAAGTAAATTACCTGAGCATAGAGTCGAATGCCGAAGAAATCCCAGGTTGCAGACCAACGAACTGCACATTGTCAACTGGGCAAACCAGAAACCCTCAACACCAACATTCACCACAAAATCATAGCGCCATTGACCGAGACAAACAGTAAATACAGAAGTAGAACCAGTCGACTGAGCGTAGTCACGAAGAACAAGCAGAATGCCAAGTAAAAGAGCCATAACTTACCAGTAAACACCTGAACCAAATACACGGACGAGAAGACAATATCAAACCACAGCGTTTAGCCAACAAACCATCAAAAACATAATAGTGTATCACCACAGGCGGAGAGCAACCATAGACGGAGCCGAGTATCAGAACCAAACCACAGAGCAGCGAAACGACGGAGTGAAAATGGACAAATGAGCGCGAATCGACAAAGTGAAAAGGTAGTAAGGAGATTAGGGTTCGGCAGATTCGAGGAGGACAGGTGTCGCAACGAGGACAGGCAAGTACCTTAGGTTGATTGATAATCATCTACCGCATTCAATTACAAATCAAACCAAAATATCAGCGAAGGACCGCGAATGATTGTGCTGGCGTGGGACCACGTGGGCTGGCCACATCAATTGGTATTAGAGCAGTTTTTTATTATTAATTATTTAGAGGAAGATGGCAGAAGGACAAGCGCCAAGACGAGGGCGTGGAAGAGGTGCACGTAGGGGAGCGGATGAAGGATTAAGAGAACAGATTAGAGTTCTTACAGCTCGCTTGGAAGCAGTGGAAGCGGGTAGACGAAGAGACCCGGAATTGGGAGATGACAGTGAGGAAGAAGCAGTAGCTGCTGCAGACGCTTCTGATGAAGAAGCTCCAGAATTGAGACTGTTGCGTTCAATCTTATTGGCCAGCAGCAAACCAAAAACAGAAATTTCAAATTACGATGGCAGTCTGTCTGCTGATATCCTACTAGATTGGATAAGCGAACTAGATAAATATTTCGAGAATGAGGAAGTTAAGGAGGATAAGAGAGTCAAGTTCGCTGCTACTCAATTGAAAGGACATGCCCTCTTGTGGTGGGATAATGTCCAAGCAGACAGAAAGAGACTGAACAAATTACCCATACGAAAATGGTCAAGGATGGTAGCGAAACTGAAGGGCAGATTTCTGCCGAAAGATTACCAGGTTGAACTATGTCGGCGAGTGCAGAATTTGAGACAGAAGGGTATGACTGTCAAAGAGTACACGGAAGAGTTCTACCGGGTAAATCTACGTGCCGGTTATACAGATGAGACTCCAGAAAAGACAGCGAGGTATGTCAACGGTTTGAGGATGGAGATCCTGGATGAAATTAGCATTCTTTCTCCACGAAGTATTGAAGAAGCCTTTCAGAGTGCTGTGAAGGCTGAGGAGAAAATTAATAGGAAGCAGAATAACTGGAGAGGGAGAGGGAATGGTAGAGGACGAGAACAGTCCTACGGAAGAGGAAAGAGTGCTGCGAACAGTGAAGAAGGCAGCAGCTCAAAAACTTCAGGGACAGCAGACAAAGGAGACAGCACCAGAGGAGGTCAGTCATATCAGCGAGGACGAGGGAATGGCCGCGGAAGGGGAACTAGTTTCCAGTGCTACAGGTGTCAAAAATGGGGACATCGATCCTTTGAATGCCCAGAAGTTGAGCAGATAGGTCAGAGAGGAACATTTATGATTCAGCCTGAAGAAGCTGAAGCGCAACCACAGGAAGTGGAAGATATGGCAGAAACGGGAGAAGCATTGCTTTTGAATAAAGTGTTGTTAAAGCCAACCAAGGAAGTGGCTGAACCAACACAGTGGAAGTCACTGTTTCAGACAGTCTGTAAATCGCATGGGAAATGCTGCAAGGTGATAATAGATAGTGGGAGTACGGATAACTTGGTTGCCACTGAGATGGTGGAAAAACTGGGGTTGAAGCGGCTGAAGCACCCCACACCTTACAAGGTGTCGTGGTTGCAAAAAGGCCACTAGCTGTTGGTTGACGAACAATGCGAGGTAGAGTTTCGCATTGGCAAGTACCACGATACAGTGGTCTGCGATATTATGCCCATGGACGTGTGCCACATACTGCTCGGAAGACCATGGCAGTATGACAGGAAGGTGACACACGATGGGAAAAAAAATTGTTATAAGTTTACGAAGGATGGGGTCAAACACACACTCGTACCCATCAAAGAGGAAGATTCAGCAGAATCAAGTGGAACAAAGGCGTTATTAATGGGAGGAAAACAGTTCATAAAGCAGATTGATGAAACTGAAATTAATTTTGCAGTTGTGAGGAGGATGAAGCCAGTATTACTGAACCTAGAGAAAACATAATTGCCTAGGGAAGTACAAGAGCTGTTAGAAGAATTTCAAGACATTGCGGCTGATGAGTTACCTGACAAATTGCCTCCTAAAAGGAGCATCAGCCATCACATTGATTTTATACCAGGAGCAAGCTTACCGAACAAGGCAGCGTATAGAATGAGTCCAAAGGACAATGAAGAAGTACGCAAACAAGTGCAGGAGTTGTTAGTTAAGGGACTGATCAGAGAGAGTTTAAGCCCCCGTGCAGTACCTACAGTCCTTGCGCCTAAGAAGGGTGGAGAGTGGTGAATGTGTACAGATTCGGGGTCTATAAACAAGATCACCATCCGATACAGGTTTCCCTTGCCTAGGATGGATGACATGATGGACTGCCTTAGTGGGGTAGCATATTTTACAAAAATCAATCTGAAAAGTGGGTATCATCAGATCAGAATTAGAGAAGGAGACGAATGGAAGACAGCCTTCAAGACCAACGAAGGACTGTACGAATCGCTGGTTATGCCGTTTGGATTGAGTAACGCTCCAAGTACCTTTATGAGACTGATGAACGAAATGTTAAAGGAATTTATTGGAAAATTCGTGATAGTCTATCTGGATGATATTTTAATTTTTAGCAGGACGAAAAGAGAGCA